>JASDQU010012403.1:235094-284137 GCA_032191745.1 Picea mariana
GGAAATTATGAAACTCAACCATTTCACCAGGTGGTAGAGCTCGAACTCAACTCAGAACTTCTTGGTAAGATCTCACCCCTCAGAATAATTCATCCTGCAGAGATTCTTCATGTTCATATTTTTTAATATTGTAACTGGCCATATGGTTACCCACAATCTTCTACAGGTCATGCTTCTTAAATTCAATATTAACCAATTTTATTTCTTCTAAGGCTATAGCTTCCACTCTGGAGTGTCTGAAATCGAACAAAGAAAATGTTTCGATGTGTAAAGGAAAAGACGACCATACCTTTTTCTGCATGGCTTTGAGCTCTTTGCTAATCCCGCCGAGCACAATTTGTCGTGCGACCTCGTGGCACACCAGTGGGTCTAGTAAAAATTGCGGTAGAGTGTAGGGGGGAACTGAACAACCGAAAAATCTGATATAAGAAAAGTGTTTCTCGATGTACCAGTCTTCCGCCTTATCTAGGTTAGCCGCAACTGCATATGAAATTCTAGGAGGTGGGTGACCAAAAATAGCAGTATGCATCGACACCGCTACCCAATTACATATTTCGTAAAAGGAATCCTTCTCCTTATCTTCCCAGAGTTTTGAGTGATAAACATGAATTGGTTCTGTACATTCTAGAGTCCACTTCCAACCCATCAGCAAGAAAGGTGTCATGAAACATATGGCGTCGATAATATAGGCTGACATGAAGAATGAAGCTGGCTGCCCTTTGGCTTTCTTTGTCTGGTATTCTGTGATTTCATTGGCTAGATTATCTGACAATATCTTGGCCCAGACGAAAGAAAAACCTTCCGCCACTATGTGTATAATGGGTACCCAAGGTTGAAAGAAATGGGTTGTGTTCTCCTTTCCATAGAGTCTACATATCATCATGGCTATATACACGAACTCTGGTTCTAGTGATGAGATTGAGTATATGCCGTTAGAATCGGCGGGCACGAACACCAGTCCTTGATCAAGTCGGAAAGGATCTTTCCGTATTGATCACACTCCTTCTTATTAAAATTCACTAGAAAACTGGCATTATAAATGAAGTTTGATGTTGCAAGAAATTTATACATCACCTATATGTGTTTCGGTCGGAAAGACCCAACAACTACCTTCTGAGAGTTGAATATAGTTCTAGTTGGGATATCCACATGATCTAGTGCCCATCCAATCATGTCAGTGTAGGGTAAAAGACTCGACCTTGTTGCTACCTTATGAAGCTCTGCTTGAGCGATAATCTTGTATTTGGTAGATAATTTTTCCTTCTCGTTGTCGCTTGAATCATCAGGGCAATTTATCGCTTCGTATTGTATAGTGTTGAATACATGCGTCTAGGTTTTAACTGGGTTTATACTTATGGGCAAAGTATCAGAAATGACGTATGTGTTCTGGCCGGAACTTTCACCAGTTCCTTTGGGAACTTTTCGTGGAGCCATGATATCAAATCTCAGAGAGCTATTACCTGTTACAGAAAATGAGAATGCAAAAAACTAGTTATTTCGCTACGCCAGCTCTATGAAAATAAGAATGTAATTCAAAACTAAAAATTCTTCTTTGCCTTAAATGCATAAGCCATGCATATACCTCCACTGACAACGTGTTTAATTTCTTTAATAAAAATATTTGGGTGTTAAAATCGTATCTTATTTGAAATCATTTCCCCAAATCAGATATTAATGTCATTAATAATCGATATCTTGGGAAAAGCGCATGACTTGAATGTATTCGAGTTATTACTAAGAAATAGATTAATTAGAGTATAATCCTAGTTTAGTACATTAATTAATCGTATTTATCATTTAATAGATTTTCGGAATTTTGGATCTCGGGGATCTTTTAAACAGTTTAAACTAAGATTTACGAAACGTGAAGTTGCGATAGACTTGATTAAGTATAATCATTTTTAACTTTTCTAATTAACTGTGATTAGTTTTAGAGTGGCGGGGTTTTGGGTATTGAGACTTCAAAATCTTTTATATGTAAGAGATCTCGACTCGCGAAGTCACGATGAGATTTACTTATCGTTAATATTTCTTAATCTTTAATTATCCCAGCTTAACATTTAATACTTTCATGAATTCAAGGATCGGTGTTTTGAATATGCTAAACATTGAACCTTCGTACTTCGTGAAACCCCGACTCCCAAAATTTCGAAAGAAAATCTTTATATAATTTGATTCGTTGATAAAAAGGCGGCTCCATAATCTTTTTAGATAAAATGAAACTTCGTTTAGTCTAAAGTTTAGAAAAATTTATATGTTTCAACAGATACCACAACAAAGCCTTCATCACATTCTACACTCACATAGTCAGTGATCTCAACAGAAAACATGGCAGTAGGGATCATGGAAAATGCCCCAAGCATAGAACAAATTGGAGATTCGTCTACCAGAAAAGGAATGGGATCAACAAAATCCCCTGAATAGTTTGAAATATCACAAGGATAAGCTGAGGAAACCAGTCATCTTGAGCTAGGGGTCAACAGAGGTAAGGGGAAAATACTTGAACATTTTCATACACCAGGCATCTTAGGAAATGCTCTCTCTTGGCGTGACCAGCCAGTCCCAAAGCTTATGGACGAAGTAGCTGATGTCTAGGACATTGCTTATGACCGAAAGAGACAAGTGGTTGTGAGGAGGATTGTGAAGAAGAGGATAATTATTATGGAAAGCGTTGTGATGATCACCACAAAAGAAACCTTGTTGAATGCAAGACAATCCATGGTAAGTGAGATACTAGGATCAGGCATGTCTATATCTAGTGTTACCATAGACAGGGTGAGAGAAGATGAGCGAGAAGTCAATTCTATGAGAGAAGAGTTAGTGCATCTCAGACATCAGGTGGAATACTATCAGGACACCACCCAGGCGGTTAGGTTCATGAGACATGAATTTGGGAAGATTTATAGTTAGTATAAATATGACCAGGATATTTTTATGACCCATATAGTGAGCTACCAAGAGGAGAATTTGCTGACCCTCGTAGCGTATAAATAAATTATGAGGTGTTCAGAGAAATCTCATCAGGTGTTAGAACAAATCTTGTATATCAGAGAGATCCAGAAAGGCCAAGCAAAAGAAGAACATGGCATCAGGATGATTGCATATGAAAGCCTCGTCAAGTTCAAGATAGCGGCATAGTGTTGGGTGGAATTGGTAATAGAACCACAATAGAAAATACTAGAATGATAGGAGGAGTGTATCAGGAATTTGAACATCATAAACTAGAGAATGAGCAATCTTAAACTCCTAGAATTCGACACTCTTGACGATTTCGTCAACATGCATACCATAGTCCAATGATTTGGGGAGCGCGATGTAGAGCTTGAGGCTAAGGTTCAGGAGATATGAACACTTGAAAAGGGATTGGTTAAAAGACTCATCGATAGACCGATATGGATAACGTGGGTCCTACGACCTATGAGCTTCGAGATAGACCGATTCAAAGATCGAGTAATGGAAATGAAAGATAAGCTCAACATGTTGATGGATCAACATCGATTCCCACATATGCATACTTGTGAAGATATTTTCTCCCACTGGTTCGAATAGGACAAGGTGAACCCTATGGGATGATTGAAGCTCACTGAGAATCTCCTCATGGACATGGCCCACTTTATTTTTTTTTTTTCTTTTGTTAAGCAAACAATGTTGATGTCCTTACATGAATTTTTTATAAAAATAAGGAGTTCAACCTCGTTTTGAAGGGTTGATGGTTTTTTATTAGTGAAGAATCAAACAAAGAATTATTTTGAAGTTTAATTTGGAAGCTCATGTGCCAAAGATGGTGGAGTGGCAAAATTTGTGGATTGTTCTACTTTCCTATTGTTTACTGTAAGCAATTTAGTAATATAGTAATTGGGTTTAAGTTATCTTGAATCATTGCAGTCACTAATCTGATGGTGTTGTAAAGTTGTGTATTGCATAGTTACTAGAATTATTTCAAGTTATCTGTCATTTTCTGCATATAATTCCCTTTCCTAATTGATATTTGTTGCTTGATCAATTAAATAATATTATTGTTTGATATTGATTGAAGAGGGGTATCATTTACATGTTGTTGGTAAAGTTTAGACTAAACTCAACCTTCTTAAGAATTCAGTGACCAAATACTTAATAAATAAGCTAATAAAGAAACACAAAATAGTCTGAAAGATCCATCCTTATACCAAAGTAAATCCCATCGAATCTTTCCAGACTATCTATTATCACTCTAATATGCATCATTTAAATTTCAAAATTTGGCCAATAACAATGGTACTACCAAAATCATTGCATTCTTGTAGCACCCATTTACAACACATATCATTTTTACATATCATTTTTGCATGAGTTCTTCTTGGCTCCCATATGATAAAATTTTATCATTTTCTAGCTTTTGAAGCTCTCGGGCTATGAATGAAAGTTTAAATATTCTTTGTAAAAGGTATGTTTAGGGGGTTTTAAATGTAATTATTTAAAAAATATATTGGCATCTAAGGAAAATATATAATTCGATGTATTTAAAGCACTTGGGACCGATAGCTAAGCCAAGCGTTCAAAGATATAAACAAAGAGTAAAACTTTGTTGGAGCTATCACTCATTGGGTTCTACCTCCAAGAATACAACTGAGGGCTAGGTCATCGACAATCATAGGCACCAAGGGAGATAAGAGGAATATGTTATTGTACTTTTTTATTAAAAACTATCATTTTGAATGTAACAAGAGGTCGTAGAAAGGCCCGAGGGAGGGAATTTGGGGCATAAAACCATGTGTGTTTTATTTGTAATCCAGAGGGCAACTTTCCTTTTAAATATTTCAACATCAGAGATCCATGACGACCTAGATTATCAATTTGTTATCTTTGTCTCCATCTTATTTTTCCTCCTACTTGAATAAATTACAGTTTTTTGAGAATCAATAGTTGTCCATGGATTATACAAGTATGATCTGATAGTGATGCCTTTGTTTTTCATAGTTGTTTTCCTTATTCCGTGACCCATCCATGCTATTATCAACTTATTGTTTGATAACTAGTTTAGTTTCCTTTGATCAATGAAATATGTCAAGAGACTTCATGCCTAATGGTCTTAATCATTGATCTTATATTTATTTCAGTCTTTTGTTTTGTATCTTTCTTCACCCGGTCCTTTCCATTCATGAAACTTAAACCAACCTATAAACCTACAAATGTAAACAATTTCAATAATGGAGGTGCCCTCGCTTTCCCTTAGCAGTCAAGGAAAACTTTAGGGACTAACACCATCAATCCAGAGAATCATGCTACTCCAAATAGGGAAGAGTTTAATTGGGCCTTGTCTCTGGGCGTCATTCCTACTGTTGAGTTAAAGGGAATTTTGACCCCTCAACATGAAGTTCATGGGTTCTAATCCCCATTTGGAATACTTTATAACAATTACAACTTAAATAAATATTTCATGGCTATTAATAACATGACCCACCATTGGTATAGTGTTAAGTGGAGATTATATAGATGGCAGGTTGGGTGGAGGTCACGAGTTTGAACCTCCCATAGGAAGTTTTGGTCTTGACCATGACTAAGTGGATTTTTTGGGGGTGCCATGTGTCACCATGAGATTGTTCCATGATCCAAAATCGGATCTAGGAGGCTTCTCAGGTCTAGAAAAGGCTAAAAAATGAAAGTTCTCGGAATCAGACAAAACCAATTCCATTGTGACCGACTCATTGCGCTGATTCCAGACATATATTTACTTTCTCAAACGGGCTTCGTATGCGAGAGTTATCACACTCTGATCAGATTCCCAAACAACGAAAGAGTCAACAGTCAAACTGGCAAAAAGTTAATGCTGACGTCAACATGACATCACCATGCTGATGTAATCATAGTGACATGGTAAAACAATAATGGGGTGTCTGGACAATGAYGGGAAAATAACATGTTGACACGTGGCATCGAAGGACAACAAATGGTGGGGTGCCAAGTGGCCTAGACATGGGCTGCCACGTGGCACCCATTGGTTGGATTGTTGGTTGTGTGCAAAAGTTTTGCAGATAATAGGAATCAAACCCTGAACCTCTCCACAGAGCTCCGCGTCTTAACAAAGGTCCAAATGCCAATGCGCCATACGTGTTACTTGTTTAATTAAATCCACATTGAAATTTAAATGTTGTAATGTATTTTTCATGGAGGGCGAAAAGGGGCTGGGGCTAACCCCCAACCCATAGGTGTATGTTTCTATGTGACCACAGGGTTATAGGGCTAGATGTATGTTCTACTTAACCACCAACGCACGTTTGCCAAAGGATTCAGGGTTAGACCATGACCCAAGGCTTATTATAAGGGCGCGGTCCCATTACTTATTGCCACGTGACCACTGTTTTCGGAATAGGGGTTGGTGCTTGGCCACCTCTTAAACCATATGACCAATAATAGGGGGTGCACACCCTTTTTGGGGGCTTTAGCACAAATTTATATGCAAAGTGGGTTTTTAACCCTATGTATTGGATTTTTATTGATTTTCAGGCCTGTTAATGGAGGATTTGGCCATTATTGGGAGATATTGGGTTTTTTTTGAGCCCAGATTTTGGGAGTAAGTTGGGTAATGATAACCAACTTCAGATGTATAAAAACTAGGCTTTTTTGATTCCATGGAGGACAGTTAGAGTAGATTTATACTGAATCAAAGCCAAACCAAAGCCATATTTATGCAGGGAAGCTGTTGAGGAACAAACTTTTATAGGCCATTTCCGAGAGCTACACTCAGTCTTTTTCAGTGCCGTTAGTTGTGTTGGATTTCTGAGATCGATTAGAACATAGTGAGACGAGTATGAGATCCATTTGATGTACTTTTTCTATACTTTGAAATCATTGAAGAATTAATAAAGAAGCCTCCCCCACTGAGACAAAGGCCCAAAGGCGTAGGCAATTTTGTGCCGAACTCTGTTATCATTTCTCTTGTTATGGTTTGATGTTCTTATTGCTTCAGTTCAGATCTGTATATTATTTTATGGCTGCTATGGTTCTTAATTAAATATTTCCTCTTTCATTCAACTTCATAAATGGTTAATTAACACATGCAATTAATAACTCAACCACAGTCATTAAAAGATCTTTTTAGATAAAGTGGTATCAGAGCTAGTTGACGTTTGGATTTGAGTTTTGCATGTTAACCAGGGAAAAGATACAGTGTGGTGAAGGTGAGATTGTTGCAGAGAATCCATTAATTGGATTAAGAAAGAGAGCTTCTCACAATGAGAATATGGCATCGGAAGAGGGACTTTCTCTTGATGAGAAAGAGTTTCAAAAAACTTTCCTTGCTATGTCGGAGATGGTGAAAGTTTTGTACGAGGATTACTTGGAACGAAAGAGACCAGTTCTTGGGAAATCTTCAAAGGGAAAAAGTGAAGAGGAAGAGGATCCTCCTTCACCTCCATCATCACCTCCTTCTTCTCCTTGTTCTTCAAGTTCAAGTTCTAAATCTAATGCAAAGAAACATGTTCATAAAAATAAGAATGAAATGCCATTATTAAAACTTGATGTTAAATTTGAGTTACCCATATATGATGGTGAAGTCAATGCAGAGAAACTTGACAATTAGTTCAAGTAGATGGAGGTTTACTACAGTGTACAATAGATCAAGGATGAGGCCACACAAATCAAGTTGGCATATTTGAGACTTGCAGGCACAACTCTCATTTGGTGGCAAAGCAAGTTGCAAAACATAACACAACAAGTGGGTAATGTTGGAAAAGTTTCATTTATGCACGTAGGAAGCAATTCTATCCTTTGGGTTATAAAGAAAATGCATTAATTGAATGACAAGCTTAAAAACTAAGAAAAGGACAAACAGTGCAAGAATACACATGGTTTTTGAAAAATGGCATTGATGTTAGATATCCATTTACATACACAGGAAACCCTTATGAAGTATATAGAAGGTTTACCTGCACATATTAGAAACACTGTATTCATGTTTGGACCCACTAACCTTGATGAAGTTTTTGTTCAAGCGACATATATTGAAGTAGGGAAAGTAGGTGTATCAGGGGAATTGTCTTCAAGGAAAGAGGACAAGAGGAAATGGCATGGAAAGAATTCAAATGCAGTGGCAATGAAGGAAGGGAAGCCCTCTTGCAAGCATTGCAAGAAAGAGGGACATGACGAGGATAGATGTTGGCAGTTGCATCCCAAGAAGAGGCCAAAGTGGTTCAAGGAAAAGAAGGGAAGGCAAACAGTGGCAGTGACAACAAGACCCATAGACTTGGGATTAAATTTGGGTGACGAATCTAAGGTATCATTGGTTGGTATGACAGGTAAAATTGGTGAAGGCATTGATTGTAGAAGTAACTTGTTTCATATAAGGACCATCATGCAACACACTAAGATAAACACATTAATCGACAGTGGATCTCAAACTAATCTAATCTTAGAAGAATTGGTTAAGCAATTGGGGTTAAAAACACAAGTACATCATAAGCCTTACACACTTAAATGGATAAGCAATCATCATCAAATGCACATAACAAAACAATGCACAATCAAATTTGCAATTTCATCTAAGTATGCGGACGAGGTAACATGTGATGTAGTGTCGTTAAGTGAATGTGGAATGGTATTAAGTAGTCCATACTTATATGATCGTAAGACAATCTTCTACATGACAAAGAATCAATATCAATTAACCAAAATAGGTCAAGATTATGTGGTTCATGCTCATCATGTTAAGGCAAATAAAACACTTCAAACAATGGAACAATTAAAGAAGGCAGTGCAAGCAAGCAACAAACCAATAATTGTTTAAAATGAAGTAATCGATCTTAAGCAAGAACATGAAATGATTGTTGAATGGAAAATCAATCACAGTTTGCTTCAAGATAAGTTCATGTTGTGCAAATATTATAAGTATATCAACTCATTTGTAGTCATCTTTATGATGCTATCATTAGTAATGTTGTCTACATGGATGATAATGGATTCAGTGAAATGTGATAGGATTAAAATGGCTAACAATATGTTGTCAGTTGTCATGATTGTGTTACAGTTGATCTTGATGAGACAGGTGCATAGGAAAGAGTTCATAGACAGAGGACAAAATCCATGGATATACTTTCCCATGGATGGGATGGAACATGAAGTGGTGAGTATAGCCCCAATTTTCTATTAGTGGGCTTACAAGTAGAAAACATCGCACACCCCTTTACACATTTAGTTACAATTGCTTTCATTTGAGGCCAGTAAAAAAACCTCTGCAAATAAGCCATAGTTTTTCCTACCCCAAAATGCCCAGACAAAAGAGAAGTATGAGCTTCTCGTATTACATGGACTCGTTCACTTGTAGGAATAGATATATTTCCAAGATGGTAAAGTAACTTTCCCCGCAGACAATAGTTCTATACCTGTGCACCAAGGGTTAGCTTCGTATATATTTCTTTAAAATCTTGATCGATGGCATATTGTTCTATATAGATATCATGAGATAAAGAAGCATTCTTTAAAATAATAGAAGCAGCAATAGGAGGTATAGAAAGCACATCAACTACCTTGTTACTTGTACCCTTTTTGTACTTGATTACCAAGTGAAACTATTGTAGAAAACCCATCCACCTGTAGTGCTAACATTGTTGCAATTTGGTTTGTGCTTGAAGATACTGTAAGGGTTGGTGATCTGTATGTATAATGGTTTCCTTCCCTAACAAGCAGGTCTTCCATTTCTTTACACTCTGGAATAATGCATACATCTCTTTATCATATGTAGGATAGTTAACAATAGTCTGGTTAAAAGTTTCAGAGTGGTAACATATAGGGTTATGTTATTGCATTAGTACTGCACCCATGGCGTATCTGCTGGCATTTGTCTTGATCTCAAAAGGCTGTTGAAGATTCAACAGTGCTAATACTGTTGCGGTACTGATCTTTGCCTTCAAAGTGTCGAAATATTTTTGTTTCTTTCCTTCCCACTGAAAATTGTTCTTCACACTGGTTAAGGCACGCAGAGGAGTTGCTATGAAGGAGAAGTTGGGAATGAATCTCCTCCAATACTGGACTACACCTAAGAAGCTTCAAACTTCAGTTACACTTTTTTTCTCAGGCCAATTTACAATTACATCAACTTTGGAAGGGTCAATTTTCAATTGTCCTCCTCCTACAATATGACCTAAGTAAACAAGTGTCATCTTTCCAGATTCACATTTAGACAATTTTACATACAAATTTTCCCTTTGAAAAGTATCCAATACTTTCTTTACATGCCTCACATGCTCATCCCATGTCCCGCTAAAAACAAGAATGTCGTCTAAATATACAATCACAAAGTCATCTATAAAAGGCTCGAATACATCATTAATCACACGCATGAAAGTTGCCGGAGCATTACAAAGCCCAAACGACATAACCAACCACTCAAACAATCCTTGTTTGGTTTTAAAGGCAGTTTTCCATGCATCCTTTTCTGTGACTCTGATTTGATGATATCCACTACGCAAATCCAACTTAGTGAAATGGACAACATTCTTCAATTGATCAAGTAAATCATCTATGCGAGGAAGAGGGTATCGATTTTTTACTGTGATTTTATTTAAGGCCTGGTAATTGACACACATTTGCCATGTGCCATCCTTCTTTGGAACCATCATGATCAGAGATCCATAAGGAGATGAACTGGGCCTGATGACCCCTTGATCTAATAAGCCTGCACCTACTTCTTGATCTCTTTCATCTCCACAACTGACATCCTGCACATGCCCACATTAGGAAGAGGAGCATCTTGCTGAATGTGTATCTCATGTTGGATTTCCCTCTTAGGAGGTAATCCATCTGGTTCCTGAAAAATATCATCATACTTAGAAACAATATCAATTAATTCCTTTTTATGAGATGGATCACACCCTTGGAAAGCGTCGGATGTCTCAACATCTTTCTCTCTAACGACCATGAGTACATAACTCTTATTAGTGTTTATGAGTCTTTTCATTTTCCCTGCACTAACAAGTGTTGTATTTACCCTCATCCTGTGAGCTTTAACAATATATTCCACTCCCCCCTTAGTAAGGTGGTATTTTTTCTCATGTTGAAAGAAGACTTCTTTTCTATCATAAAGATAAGGACTCCCCAACACTATGCCACATATATCAAGTGGTACAACATCCAAATAAACTTCATCAATCAAATTTGAAGCAATATCAAATCTTATCCTACATTGTTTGGTGACATTAAGTTTTTCTTTGTCTCATACCCAACCAAGAGGATAAGGTTTCTGATGTGGTTTTGTTTAAAGACCCATTTTCTTGACAAGTGCCTCAGATATTAAGTTTACTTGGGAACCCATATCAAATAATGTATCTATTTTAGTATGTTTAGATACAACTCTTATGTGAAATAACTCATTCCTCTTTCATTCATCAACATGAGATTCATCATTTGAACTGGAACACGCATGAAGAGAATATTTACCTTGTACTCCAACCACTGTGATCTTTCCTTCATCTCTTGAATCAGAACCAAGATCTTGCTATACCATAGCAATGGTATTTGTCTTCCCCTTTCCACTGAACTGTTTCAGTTTCTTTTTCGGATGCAGTTTCCAACAATGTTCTTCACAGTGACCGCTCTTCTTTCAATGAGTGCAAGATGGTTTTCCTCCTTCTCTCATCATTGTAGCGGTCTTCTTGTCCTTCCTTTTAAACTTCTTAAAAGTCTTATGTGGGAAATTGCAAGGTTTCTTTGTGGGATCTTCTTGAACATGTTTCCCCCTGTTCTCAAGGTGAGTGGCTTGCACACAAACTTCGTCAAGACTAGTGGGGTTAAACAAGAGAAAAGTATGTCAAATATAATCATGAAGTGCACCAATATAATTCATTAAAGTCTCATAAGAATCTAAAGGAATGTTCAATGCAAGCGCTTTCTTCCTAAATTCTTCTGTGAAAATTTGTACATTTTGTCCTTTACTTTGCCTTAAGGTTTTCCATTCCATCATTGCTTTATGTAAATATCCTAATGGATAAAATTGCTTCATGATCGCTGATTTAAATTCCAACCATGAGGAAAGAAGCTTACCACACTTACTTCTGTCTTGAAGCTTGCTCTCGCACCATATGAGAGTGGTGCCTTCCAACCGAAGAGAAGCCAGTTGCACTTTAACTTCCTCTTCATCAATATGCTGGAAATGGAAATACACTTCAACCTGTCAGATCCAATTATCTATCTTTTCAGGATTATCATCTCCATTAAACATAGGTAAAGTAAATTTTACATCAAGCTTTAATAATGGTTTCTTAAAAGAGGCTTTATGGGTAGAATGATGGGAATGACCAGAGGAAGAAGAACTAGAACTTGAAGGTGAAGATGGAGGCTCAGGAGGATCTCCTCCAGCCCCTTGGTTTACCGAAGCATCATCATCTGCATGTGCTTCCTTTTTCTTCCCTTTCTTCTTCATCCTCTTCTCGTAATATACATACATTCACTTGACCATTTCTGACATGCAATAAAAGACCATGTGAAATTTTTTCTCCTGTTCATCAAGCTTGTCCTCTTCTACCATTTTCTTCCTTCTGGACACACGACCAACTTCGGGATTGAAAGTATTTAAAGTTTTTTCACCCTGCTTATGCTTGGACCTAGTAAGCATTCAAACTCAACAATTCAAGTCAAAGACGACTGTTCTGATACCAACATGATTGGGATCTTTTCATAGTGACTTATAAAGAATTGTATTAAATGAGCATAAATTAAAGTGCACCATTAAAGAAGGGAAAACTTAAAAGTGAAGAGATATAAGCATCATATCTGAACACAAAAACTTGATAACGTAGTTCGTTCCTGGTGGAGTACGTCTCCGGGTCCTGCTCTCAATGGGTAAGCTCTTTCATTAACTCATCAAAATAATTTGGAAAATACATGAATATACCTCATTCTGAAATCAATCTACATAAATAATGCTCAGATCAGAAAACATACATCACCACTGAATTTGTGGCATCGAATTACCCAAAAATGACTGTCTCCACGTTCCGATCCGGCTCTGGCACTCCCAGGCCCAAGAGAAACTCTGTCTCCGTTTCTGTGCTCACTACAACCTGCAATAATGACAGTCATTTGCCTTGAAATCCATGCTTGCAGACGTACGATCGTGCCCCCCCCCATGGTTGGTGGAAACTTGGTAGATGAATGTTCCAACGGAACAATTAGGTGGATTGGTTATGGTGCTAAACTTAGAGCGTTGGATGTGGGGAGGTCCCGGGGTCAATCCCCACGTGCTCCCATTTTAGTTCTATAGTTATAACCCTAGCCAGATTTGGTTAGCGGCTTCTAGATGTGGAAGTTGTCACCAGATATGGCATACCTCCGCCAAATTTGGCGGGGTCCCACCCATATATTTTTTTGATTTTACGGTTACAGGCCGTCCTTGGACGTTTTGGGGATGCCACGTCTCGCTCACTGATTGGGCCGCATGGAATATACTGATTGGTCCACCTGAATGCTAACATCATGCCCATTCAACCATACATGACATGTGGTGCTTCCTTGATGGTGCCAGATGGCGTCTCCTGGGGGTGCCACGTGGCACTTTTCTGTTGGTCCACATGGACCCCTGAAAAGTCCAATGGCAGGTGACATGTGGTATCCTATGGTGATACCACATGGCATGATGACATCAGCAACCTATACGATGATGTCACCCTTCCATGTCAGCTGTTAACGTCAACAGTACAAACAATGATGTGTCCCCTGTTGACTAGTCCCGTTTGACCGCAACTTTGACCGTGAATATCTTTCAAACCGTAACTTCGTTTGACGAGTCATCTGTTCTGTTAGAAATATTGCGACGTGCTCTTCGCGATCATGCTATTTTCACTGAGTTTTGAGAACTTTGATTTTTTTTCGTTTCTCTGTCTGTTGAAGCGATTCTGAGCATTCTGACTTGCCTCTGTGAGTTCTGAGTTATTCTTAGCCTTCTTTGGATCCTTTTTGGATCATTATATGATGGCATATGGAAGAAAGGATAAATTAACATAAACATGATCATCCATTGAACATAGATCCTTGCAAAATGAATTGTAAAACGACTTGAATAAAGACAATGAGTTATAGGAAATCACAACAAACCCTTTGCTGCTCAAGAATCTTTAAATCAAATACAACCATTGATCCTCAAAAGCTACAATTCATTCAAGTAAGATAGAAATGCAGATGAAAAAAAATAGAACACAATCTGATAAAAAAAATCTTAGGAATCTTCAATGCCAGGAATATTTACATGATAAAATGCCATCAGGCTTACAAATGAGCACACACAGACAAACTTCATTTACAACTCTCTCAAGCTCTCTATATAATCAAGTCAACCCTTCTCCAAGAGATCCCTCCTTAATTAAATAGAAAATATCATCCAAAATCCTTAGGAGGTCGCAACCCGTCTCTTTCATTGGATTCTTGGCCTTGGAGATAGGTCGCAACAGTCAAAGAGACAAAAATCCAACAAACTGCTAAATTTTAGGAAGTTGTTGGAAGTCATTAATAAATCTCTTTTCAACTCATTCCAAGAGGTTTTAATGGAGCTAAATATTAGGTTTAGGTGTCCTTTAGCATCTAACTGATCTTTGAGAAGTCATTCAAACCCTCCTTGACATGTGGCAACCTCCAAACAAGGAGAATATCCAATAACTATCTGATTTTGCAGCGCACTGGTGTTTTACTTTTATATTTCAAATGCCAAAATGGGTTAGGATGATTTTTGGTCATCTGGTTAATTCCATAATCATGACCCTCCACAAAAAATTTCAGAAGAACCCACATCACCATTTTGGATTTATGATAAATATCAACCATTTGAGAAGCATGCAATAAAAAAAGGAGTACTTGGTGTGTCTGAACTTGGGTTGGTGTCTCATGAACTCAAGTGGGACTTAGGTGGAAACATCCAATCCTTTTCATCTGCTACAACCAGTTTACAGTGCTAGTTTTCAAACTCTAGTAGTGCACTCTATTCAAATTGTTAGAGTTGTTCCTTGACACAATCCTGAAAATCATAATGAATTGAATGTGTTGAAGACTATGATATCTCCCCTTTGAGACAAGAAATATGATGATGAAAAATATCATGACACCAAGACTCTTACATGGACTAAGATCAATTTTTTTTTGACTCCTGAACATTTCATGTGCTAACATTGGCTCCCCATGGGATGGCACGCTCCTTGTGAGATGCCAAGAACATTGTAGTTCCAGTGCCTTATGCATTGGGATTATGGAGTCTTTCACCTCGTTCAAAACCTGTGCCACCATCCTCTGCAACACTTCAATATCTGCAACTTATTCAAACAAATTGAAGGAGTTGCTGAAAATATCACAGTACAACTGAATGCTAAAAGCAAACATATTGGAACACACTACCATCTGTCCACACTATACAAACTGAAGAAAACCAAATGCTCAGCAAGCGATTTTTTTATCTACGCTACCCTACTCTAACCAACTCTCCAATTTGCTCAAGTGAAAGCAGATTTGAATAGGAGCCATGAAAGTAGATTTATGACAGATAAAATATCATCTCTGCAATTGATTAATAAATAGCAACAAAGATATATCAACAACCATAGTAAATTCTTTGGAAAATTATATTTTCCTTGATAAGTCAATGGTATGATAAAATATGAAAATTTTAAATTTTTTGAAAAATAAGACTCCAACAATAGTGCTACTAGGTCGTCAAAACCAAGATAAAAAACTTGTCGATCTTGTTGTTCCTGAGATTAAACTTAAGGCTCAAAAAATAATGTCAGGCATCGGGAAAGTTTAAGAGAGTGTTTTTTAAAAGTGCTTTTCTACCTTAGTTATATGAGAAAAATTCCTTAAATGAAATTAACAGTATGGAAACACAAAGGTTATATTTTGTGTTTGAGTCAAAATTGTAATATCGAATAATGTGGGAGAAAACTACAAAACTGTAAAACAAAGTAAGGCATCAATTGCTGAAGAGTCTCACCATGTTACAATGGAAGAAAATAGATAGTGTAACCTTGAGTAAAGTATAAAATACAATAATCCACACAACTCGCAGGTCTTGATTTACTCACAGTAAATGCAGAGGAAAAACTGCTTATTAACAAATTACAGATGAAATATGATTACATAGTTGTTGTACCAAATTGAAATCAAACATTTATCAAGGAATTCATAAAGAAATGTTGAGATATGGAAACACAAAAGAATCACATAACATAAACTAAACAAAATTTGGAATCTCTGTTTACACTTGTATTAATGCTCAATAAGGAGAGTTTTCTCTATTACAATCGGCAAGAAGCAACCATTGATAGATATTCAATCTATGTAACTATAGAAAACTGTCACAACTCAAAATGGTTGGACTTCTTGCAATTTAAATAACAAATATTTGAAATAAGAAAATAGAACATAGAGAAAGATGAGTTTTGGTGGCAATCTCTTCGTCTGCTGGCCGAAACACTTCTGTATTCTGATCTTCTTGATACTTTAACACAATGTCCTGGTCATCATATCTTTGTTTCCATCTGTCCTTCAAGCATATGCACGCTCCCTTATTTGTTTTTGAATGTACTTGCTTTCCCATATTCAACACATTTGATGCATTTAATCAATAATTGCACCACTAACCTTGAAGGCTCAGTAGCTTCTTTCACCTAGAAAGTGTATAACTTCCTCTCTACATGAGGCAACCTTTCTTGTATCCTTTTCACTCCTTGAGATGTGACCTGTAACTGTAAGCTTGGGTTTACTATCCATTTATTTATTTGAATGAGATCAATCTGGTTCATTTTCTGGATGGCCGTCATAGCTTCTTCTTTGTTTGTTCTAGAATTATACTAGTTCTTTGCTATATCAATTTGACCCAGGGCTTCGAAAATAAAATTTCCCTCAAAATCAATTAGTCCTTTGTCTAGTGATGCAAACACTTCTAGACAAGGTTTGTTTATCTCTCTGGCAAGTCTCTTGCTTTCTGCTAGATTTGTTTCCTAGGCCTTTAAAGCCATATCACCTCTTATTTGTTCTGAAAGAGAAATCCGATGAACATCTGAGACATAATCCTTTGGTAACAATAAGACTGCCTCTTGAAATTTAACTCGAGCTGAGCAAGATTATCTTTCTTTAATTTAGATATCTTTGAGAGTGAGGTCTACTGCCTGGTAGCATTTCTGGATGGCGTCGACCTTCATGAAGAGATCTTGCCGGGCTATTTCTAGTTTTTCATTTACCTCTAGTGCTTGAGTCCGAAAAGCTAATATCTCTACTGATGTACCTTCGATCAAGTCTAACTTGGATTACAATTGCTTTATTGACTCCTCTTGTTGAGTGATCAAGACTTTATTGTCCTGTGAATTCTGATGGAGCTCTTCAAGGTTAGCTTGCAGTTGTTGAATTTGATGCTGGTCATAAACTCTGATCTATTCAAAATCTCGGTTCATCTTATTTTTCACATCCTGTTCCATAGTCATTATCTGATCTTGAAACTTCCCTACTAATAGGTTTCTTTGTTTTAGCTGCTCGACCAGATTTTCTACAGACCACTGATTTACAGTGGCAAAGGCACCTAATGAACCTGCCATTTCCTTAGTGAATTCTGAATCATCTCGGTTATGTCCATCACACACCATTATTTGGATTTTGACTATTTCTCCATCTTTCTGATGTGTTTCTCATTTAACGATAGCCCTCCTTTCCTTGGTGAAGAATAATTCTGAAGGAGACATCTCTTCGGGTGCAATTGGGGTGAGATCATCTATAAAAATGGATTTGGAACTTGGATTTCTGAAACTAGATTGCAACGGTGTCAATGAAGTGATAGGGGTACCTATCTCCTTAGATAGTTGTTGCTTAGCAATGTTGGCCGCAGAGGTGGCTGGTGTAGAAGGAGATGTATCCTGTCCTTGGTTCAAAAAGGCTTCGAGTTGAGCCTTTGCCTTAGGGCCTAGTGGAGCTGATATTGAAGCTTCCAATTCATGTGTTAAAGCTATGACGTTCTTTGGGTTTTCTTTAGTATCCTGTTTATCGGAGTTACCTGTCTCAAAACCTGGAGGTATAGTTTCCTGTGTAGACAAAGGTGCTACTAGTTCTCCCTGTAGTATTTTCGGCAAGCTGTTTTGTCTATGCCTTTGAAAACTAAAGAAACTGACCTGTTGATTTGGGGACAAAGCTTAGACTCTGTTCAATACTTCCTCATAAGACCTGGCTCCCCTGAATATTTCATCATGTGGGGAGTTTTCATGCACATATTTCTTCAGGTTGTATTGGTCCAGGTGGTTTTCCATGATTTTCTATGGGTTGTTCCTTTTAAACTTGATATCAACTAACTTAACATCCTCTAGAGTTGTAGCTTCCACTTTGGAGTGGCCGAAGTCTAACAATGAAAACATACCAACTTGGAGAGGAAAGGTAGGCCATACCTTTTTCTAGGATGATTTCAGCTCCTTGCTGATGCCCCCTATCACTGTTTGATAAGCCACTTCTCGACATACTAGACAATTTGGTAAAAAGCTCAGGAGAGCATGGGGTGGGACCGAGCATCCAAAAACCCTGATGTAAGAGAAGTTTTCTTTGATGTAACAATCTGCTATTTTGCGCAGGTTTCCCATGATTCTGTTTGAAATTCGAGGGGGTGGGAAACCATATAAAGCTATATGGACAAACACTACTACATGGTGGCAGATTTCGTAGAAGAAATCTTTGGCTTTGTCTTCCCATAGTTTGGAGTGATAGAAGTGAATAGGTTCAACGTTGGTTGGAGTCCAGCTTCAGTTCATCAATGGAAAATGGGTTATGAAGCAAATAACATCCATGATATATGCAAACATATAGAAAGGGTTAGGTTGCCCCTTTGACTTCGCCAATTTGTATTCCATGATTTCTTTAGCCAAGTTGTCTAATAAAATTTTGGCCCAGTTAAAAGAGTAACCTTCAGCCACCTTGCACATAATTGACACCCATGCCACCGGGAAACGAGTGGGACTCTTCTTCCCGAATAGCCTACAGAGCATCATAGATGCATAAATCATATGAATATCCAATGACACCGTGGCATAAATTCCATGAGCGTCGACTCTGAATTTATCTGGGTGCCCCCACCAGGACTTGATTATATCATGATAGATTTTGTCATATTGTATACACTCCTATTGTTCAAACTCCAGCATGAATGCAACATTGAAATTATATTTGAAATCGGGGGATATCTTATACATTACTTGTATGTGTTCTGGTCGGAAAGACCCAACAACAACCTTTTGAGCGTTGGAAATGCTCCTTGTTTGAACGTCGACGTTTTCTAGGGCCCAACTTATCATGTCATTATACGACATGAGCCTTGGCCGCACAACTATCTTATGAAGCTCAGACTGGGCTATAATTCTGAGTTTATCTCTGTGAGTATCGTCCACTTCATCGCTGGAATCATCTGGACAATTTATAACCTCATGTTTTAGAATCTCGAACACCTGTGTCCAAGATTTCACAGTGTCTATAGCTCGTGTTGTGGTATCCGACAGAACGTCTGCATTTGGATTTGAACCTTCACCAACTGCATCAGTCTTCTTAGTCATGTTCCGTGGTGCCATGATATTGATAGAATCAGAACAACGTTACCTGTTTTAGGGGAATGTGTGAGCTTCTCAGTTGGATAAAACTTACTATTCTGCGAAAGATGAAAATGAAATTCAAAATCGAGCATTGATTTGAGTATACCCTTACTGACGACAAATTTATTGATCTTAATGGGAAAGTATACCTGGCGATCCACAATCTATGCTAAAATCATTACCGTTTATTTGTGATAAATGGCATTAATATCGATGGTTCGCGATCGAGAGTTTTGGATAAAACATATTTGAAATTTCCCGAATCACGAATCCGTGAAAGGTTAATTATGAGATAATCTACTTTAAAACATTAATTAATCGTGTTTAACTTTAATTGCTTTCAGGTATTTGAACTATGGGATTTTTAAAAGTAGCTCGAGATGGAATCCCCGAAACCCGAAACTGTGAAATGATCAATTATCAGATAATCACTTTTAAGTTTTAATTAATCCTATTTAAGTTTCGACGCTTCAGAAACTCGAACTTTAGAGATTTTAGGATATGATGAAGGGTAAGTGTCCGAACTCCAAAACACGAAGTCGTTAATTATATTTTGACTAAGATTAACTTAATTAATTAAGATTTAACATTTCGACATTTTAATGCTTCATGGATTTGCGAGTTAGCTCTTTTTTATATTTCCGAAAGGCCATCTCCCATAGTGACATGTCGAAGATGACATCATTCTAGATGATGTGTCGAGACCAAGGGGTGCCATGTGTTACTTAGAATTGTATGAATCTTTATATGAAAATGTCGGAAATGGATGCCACATGTCAACCCAGGGAAGACTCAAAAGATACATGTGTACTACGACTCGTGTCCTTTAAAGGTTTGTGGAAAAGTGATAAAGAAAACTTTCGGGTTTCAGGACTTTAATCGTGAAGACCTATCGAAACGCCCGAAGTGCTAAGATCTGAAGTGACCTTTAGTGATTTGAATATTTGACAATCAGGTGGCTCCAAAACTCTGGGAAAAAGGGGATCGTTTGATCAAATGTGGTGTTAGCACTCTGTAAATTTTTTCCGACTGATAGACAAATGACAGAGGTAACTGTTTCAACCATATTTAGAGCTGAGGAACTAGCCTTCTCAACTCAGAGAGGGCTCTCTCATGTCACTTGATATTTCTTTGGAAACTAGTGGCTAGATTTGGTTTGTTTTGGGGGGGTTTTATTAAGTTGCTGGCAAGGAAGGGGAGGGACACTCAGGGCTATGGATTCAAAATTCTGAAAGTGAATGAAAACAATGACTGGACGGTAGAACTCTCCAGAGGATAAAGGATAAATGAGGCAATGAATCTGAGTTGTAAATAATATTTATGCAGAGTGTGAGAGGAACGAGAGAACAAATAATTGCATCAGAGCATTACAGAAATGAATTCTGAATTAGCTAGGAAGAAATTACACAATTTAAATTGCTTAAGCTGAGAGTGTCACAAGACAAATTCTGGGCCTTTAACTCTCCAATTTAAACAGAGGAAAATGTAAATGGAATAAAGGAACACAGGAAATACATACAATGAGAGAAGACAAAACTCATATCACCACCATTAGAATCTTTTCATAGAGACTTCAAAAGCATTTTCATATGTATTCAATTCAACTTTAGAAAATTACAGTGGAGTTTAGAACAACCAGAATTGTGCCCTTGCACTTCTTCCCACATTAATACATTCATAACCTCTATCATTTATACAATTTCGAGTTCTTTTCAATTAGAAATTGATTACAATAGCTGAACTGAAACGTTTCAGCTTCTACAATGATTACAAATGACAGTTTTCAGAAAAAAAATGTTTCACAATCCCTGCAAATTCCTCTGACGCTCCAACTCCTTCCTCTGCCACGTTCTCTTTGAAATGTCACTTATACTCCTTCAAATCTAATTCCATTTATCCATATTCTCATTAAATATTTGGGAATACTATATAAAAATAATTCTCAAATATTTTTCTATCCTGTAGAATTAAATTTCCATAATTTAATTCATGCTTGTGGTTTTTAAAACCATGTCTTGTTTGCACAATTTACCATTTCACTGTAAAGAACATTTATTGTTACCATTTCGCTGTGAAAAATATTTACTGTGTCTTGTTTTTTCCAATTTACCGTTTCATTGTGAAAAACATTTACTGTGTTATTATTTTTCCAATTTACCATCTTTGGTAAAATACCTTTTATCTTCTTCTTTTACTTCTGTAAAACCTTTGGATAAAAAATATCCAAGTCTCTCTTTCACGTGCATCTTCCCATGGAAATAAACATTAATCTCTTTAATTTGTAAAATGTGAATTTTACCCCTGTAAAACAATTTCACCGTGAGGAAGAATTTCATTTATTGGAATTTCCATAATTATTATTGAAAACATACTCCTGGAAAAATGCCGCACATAAGCCATATGATAAATGGTTGCATTTATTGTATCGGGCTTGGGCTGGAGTGGTTTACTCCACACCACTTTTATCCCCGATATTCACCACGTAAAAAATTGTGTCCAATCACCAAACCACCGGTTTATATATCGGCCCACCTTCACATAATTAACCTCCACATTAATTCTATGCCCGATATGTATGTGCACCCTCCATCCAACCTTTGACTTTTCCACATTATAAATTGAGATTCGTGCCCATGATTTGACGTGATGCCATAAATTAAATATTGGATCAAATATTAATATAAATATTTTAATATAAAAATATTTATATTAATAATAATAAATGTTTTTTCCAATTTCTAAGGACTTTGGGCATATGAGGCTTATCACATGGCTTTGTGGATAGGATAAAGGTGCTTAATAATAGGAATATTTTTAATTTTAAACGGGAATATGATAATAAGGGTAAAAAATGAATGGAGTGATGGAACTAAGGGATTTAGAGAAGCATTTAGGCTAGATATAGGTTTGGGATATTTGCCAAATTTTTGACTCATGGAGGACATGACTATTTTGTATGATCAGTCCAATGAAGGATTTAGGTGATGGGAGCTTGACGAAGCTGGTGATTTTCTTTTTAAATCTGAGTGGAAAGATAACACAAGGACAAGATGCTTTGGGAAAAATTAATGCAAATTAGCAGGTGATAACACGAGGAAACTTCATCAACGACGGATATCATGTGCACCTTATGACCCGAAATAAATTTGATTTAAACATTCAGAAACTGATTTCTGAGTTGCCACTTTAGGAAGGATGAAGTTGAGAAAGAAAAGCTCAATAGTTTAGGATTATATGTGTTCCAACATAGGCTCCATCTAGGTATCACGTCTCCCTGCGAGGCATTGAAGAACAGTAGACCAAGTGCCTTTATTGGGTAAATGGAGTCATAATTGTATTCCTGGGAAACACCTTTGGGGAAAAATCATACATAGAACAAGAGGACTTCAACCGAGTCTCATAAAACCTTTAAAACACACTCAATTATTGATCTCAAGTTAGGCCATTAATAGTTTCCTTTTCCTTAAACTGAGTTTGGGTTTGCTTAAGATAATCAAAACAAATTTAACTGAGATATCAGACTTTGGTCGATTTCGTTCACATCAAGGAAAAATAATTTCAAAAATTTATTTAGGGAAACCCTTGTTAGTTTATAATGTAAATATTACCGAAAGAGAACTAGATACTAGAGTATATTTATACATGTATGACAACCTTACAGATATCATAGATATTCCTTCATTGCCAGCGAGCCTATTCAATACCCCGGTGAAGTTATCTACCTCTCCCATTGAATTTCCTTTCACCACTTCAATTAGTATTTTTGCATTTTATTGAGATGAGCGCAATCATTTCATGAATTTCCTTTCATCATCTCTTTTGGACAAAATGGGGGCAATCAATTTACGAATTTCCTTTCACCATTTGTCTTGGACTAGATGGGGGCAATCATTTTATGAATTTCCTTTCACCATATGTCTTATATTTTTTTATAATTTTGAAGTGGGGGGAATCAATTTGTATGTATCATACATGGATGATATCTGCTTAATATTTGACAATGACGGTCTATCAACAATTTTTGATTGTACTATGAACTAAATCTCTCCCGATCTCCAATACATTTTTTCCTATAGGGAAGATCTTGTGGGGAATTTTTATTTTCCAGGGATTAGCCTTGAGCGAATTAGTCAATTAAAATCTTTTAGAAAAGATAAAGTTATCAGGATTAGCCTAGACATACTTTCTTTCAGTTAAAATAAGAGGAACATAAAGATTTTCGCCTAATCTTGTTTTGAATATATGTTTTAAAGTTTTCAGAGCTAAGGAAAAATTATTTCTTTCTATGAAGATTTAAGGCCAGGTAGTAAAAATTAGAATAGAGTAAAAGCTCAGAGATAGGAAAAATGAAACAGAATGAGGACTCAGAGGGTTTTACACAAAATAATCTCATTTCTGCACAAGTTCACTTCTTGATTATCAAGCTTCTCTTTTTTAAGCCCCTTTTATTCTTATTTTCTTTTCTTTTTATTTCATTTTTTGTTTTATTTTTAGTTGACTCGGAAACCTACAAATTTATACTTTTCTGATATTTGATCAGGTGATTATATTTACATGAGTAAAACCTTGTTTATATCCGATAAGATTTCTTTTAGTATTTTAGCTTGAACAATAAGCATAGAAGTTCATACCTTGGATTTCATTTACATTTTCAAACAAACCAATTATTAATTCATCACCTATTTTGAGAGAAACAAATGTATTGAAAACTGAGCATTGGATTCCGATACCTCCTTATTTCTCATCTGATAATAAGTATTCTACAAGAGTATAAAAAGAAAAATTCAGAAAATTCTGCAGAATAGAAATGATATGCAGTACACATATTTTATATTTTGTTTTTATGATATCAAATAAAACTTGGTTTATTTACAACGAAGAAGTACAATTTAGATATCCTAAAAAGGAAAACTAAATTGAAAATTTAAACAAGAAACCAAACCGGTATATACAATGGTAATGTGAAACATGATTATTGCATAAAATGTTTTAGATAACGCCTGTTGATAGGGGCGTCAAAACTTTTTTTGTCAAGATTTTCCAGTAGGAATGAATTATTTCCCTCTGTAGCTGCAATCCTGAATGGTACGAACCAAAAATGATCGAACTTGCCATGTTTTACTACATCTTCTTTTCTAGCATCCCATTTTAAAACTAG
This sequence comes from Picea mariana, assembly GCA_032191745.1. Taxonomy (NCBI): domain Eukaryota; kingdom Viridiplantae; phylum Streptophyta; class Pinopsida; order Pinales; family Pinaceae; genus Picea; species Picea mariana. Next base: position 259,818 of record JASDQU010012403.1, read on the forward strand.
ATCACCAGGAAGAAACTCCATGTCTTTATCTTTTTTTATCGAAGAGGGATTTCATATTGTCTTGGTACTTTCGAAGTTTGTCATCTACTTAGGCCCTGTTTTGCTGGACTTTGATTATTTGGTTTTCCCTCCTTGTAATTTCATTTGGATCCTCTTTTTCATCTTGCCACAACTTCATCACAGGAAGAGCGAGATTGATGGGAAGGACAATGTTAGTACCATAAACCATTTGAAAAGGAGACATACCTATTGATTTGTTGGTACCGATTCAGTTAGCCCATAAGGTGTATTTTAGGTGAACGTGCCAAACCTTCTTATTTTCCATCGACACTTTTTTGATTATATTCATCAAACTCTTGTTGAATGATTCAACCAACCCATTCCCCTGAGGATAATAGGCTGTAGAATGTCCTAGCAAAATGTTATATTTTTGGAATTTTTTTATCATTTCCATAGATTTGAAAGCTTGGGCGTTGTCCGTGACTATTTTTCGAGGGCAACCAAATCTCAATAGGATGTTATCTTCCAAGAAGTTTATTACTACTGAATCAATGGCATTTCGAGTTGGAATGGCTTCAACCCATTATGTGAAATAATCGATAGCAATTGAAATCCATTTATGTTGGGTGCTTGATTGTGGGTGGATTTCTCCAATGAAGTCCAGACCTCATTGTTGAGAAGGAGCCTTTGTTTTGACTGGGACTAAAGGTAGTGCAAGGACCTTTTCCTTACCAGAGAACAGTTTGACAAGGATTGCAGGATCTTACCTTGGAATTCACATCAGTGAATAACTTTAGCCAATAATATCCAGATATTAGAATCTTTTATGCCATTGTCCTCCAAGCGTGATGTCCTCCACACACTCCTTCGTGAAATTCATTTATGAAATTCTCTGTTTCAGGTTCTGTTAAACAAAGTAGCAAGAAATCTAGAGGATTTTTCCAATACGACCTTCAATAATACAATATTTAACTGTGTGTAGCTTCAACGTTCTTTCTTTGGATGGAGTCATGTCACTCGGGGACTGAAGGGTAAGGAGGTATGAAACAATATCATGATACCAATCAGAGGAAGAAAATTTATCTCCGATCTAGACTGTAGGGGTTTGATCATCAAGTTCCTCTATATCCAGGATATATCCATGCCATTCTAGGTGGTTTATCCTGAGTGCCTTGAAATTTGATTCAACTAATAATTTCGCCAGGCCCTGAACTTTGACTAGCTTGGTCGGTTTTACTTCTAGATCGAACTCCTGAATTTTAGCTAACCACTGACCTCTCTTGCCATCACTGTCTGGTTGTACCAATTTATCTTTGACAGAGCTTGTTGGCACATAAGCGATTATGTTGGAATGCAATACATATGTCCTGAAAGCTTTAAGAGCTTTCACCATCGCGTAAGCTTGTTTTTCCAATATATCATATCTTAATTCGGCGTCCCTGAGACTTTTACTGAAAAAGGATATCGACTGCTTGAAACCTTCTTCCTTCTTTTGCAAGAGTACCACTGCAATAGTATGTTTAGATGCGAAAGAAAAGATCAATAATTCCTTAGTATAGTACGGACTAGCGAACAATGGATCTTCGCTTATAGATTTCTTAACTCCCTCAAATGATGCTTTAGCTCCGGCAGTCCATTTCATCTCACTGTCTTTCTTCAACATATCTGTGATTAATTTGACAATTTCAGCAAAGTTAGGGATAAATATTCTCAAAAAAATTATCTTCCCTAAAAAGGAATGGATTTCCTTCTTATTTCTAGGGATGTTTATTGTGTCAATAGCCTTAATTCACTTGGGGTCAACCTTGATTCCATACTTCAAAACTATATGACCCATAAGCTTGCCTTCTTGCATAGAAAAATGAGACTTCTTAGGGTTAAGAGACAAACCAAATTTTCTGCATTTCTTGAAGGTTTGTTTGAGATGAACCAGATGTTCTGCATCAGAATTGGAAAATACTGTTAGATCATCTAAATAAATAACAACAAATTTATCTCTCTCACCTAGGAAAACTATATCCATTTCTCTTTGGAAAGTGGCCCCTGCGTTCATCAAACCAAATGGCATTTTATCGTACATGAAAGTTCCCCACGAAGTGGTGAATGCAGTCTTTTCTTTATCATCTTCATGGACAACAGTTTGGTTATAACCGGAGAAACCATCGATCATAGACATTTTGTTAGCTCCAACTACTTTTTCCAGGACATGATCCATTTTTGGCAGTGGGTAGTTGTCCTTCAGGGATGATCGGTTTAAATTATTGAAATCCACACAAAGCCTTATTTCTCCACTTTTCTTCCCGATGGGTACCAAATTTGCTACCCACTCAGAATACGTGAGTGGAACGATAATCTTTGCATTGAGAATCTTCTTGAATTTCCTTTTCTATTACTGGAAAGAGGATAGGATTTATCTGTCTCAGCTTCTGCCTAAAAGGTTTGATATCATGCTTAAGAGGAATATTGTGTTCAATTACATAGGTATCGTAAGTTTTTAGATCATCATAGGACCATGCAAAGACGTCTTTGTAATTTTTAAGAAATTCAACATATTTACTTTTCACTTGGGCTGGAAGGTATTTAGATGTCTTGACTATCTTAGGATCTTCTTTAGTTCCTATATTACAGTCTTCAACCTCCTTGGGCTGAGGTCACAAGGTAGATTTTAAGGGTATATCATCTTGGTCAAAAAATCTCTCTAAGGGTATTAGACCTCTGGGGATTTGATTGTTATTAAGTACAAGCATTCGGTGATTTGTGATCTTATCTTGGAAATTTTTAGGATCTTCACCTTCCTACATGATCCAGATAGGATCGTTCTGATTTTCTTGATCTATATGAGTCTCAAAGAACTCATCAACCATTTCTAGGAACTGTTTAATCTGATCGTCATCTTCAAAGACTTGCCAATGTTGCACATTATTTTGGATCGAAGGTCTATGTATCATTTCTATATGATACTTCAGTTTTAGGACAGTAGGCGACACAAACGTCGCAACTGCTTTGGCTAAAGAGTCTGCCTGCTGATTTTCTGTTCTGGGAATGTAGTGAATGTTAAATGATGAGAAGAAATTCTCTATCAAATCCCAGGTGCAATTTATGTATGACCTTAGCCTTGGATGTTTATCTTGATATTGCTGCTTTATTTGTTTCACAATAAGCTCTGCATCACCATAAACTATTAGATGTTCAATTTTTAGCTTCTTGGCGACCTCCAATCCTAAGACTAGAGCTTCGTATTCACAAACATTATTTGTATAATTAATTTCCCATTGTAATTTGTATGAAAAGGGAATGCCATACTCATCTCCAGGTGCAACAAATAACACTCCAGCACCTACCCCTTCGCAGGACGAAGCGCCATCGAAAAACATTTTCCATACTCTACTATTTACACTTTTCCTTGTTTTTTCTAATTTTTTTCTTTCTTCTTCTATACATTCTTCAAAATCATCATCTATTGATAAAATACAATTTCCTAGATCCTGATCAACAACATAGACTGGGTAACTGTTTGGGTTTTGGGGGTTACTTAGAGTATATTCTAGTCTAGTCTCTCTGTACAGTCGAGTAAATTTTCCACCAAAAATCAGGATCGTAGTGTACGTCATGTCCAGTTGAAGTGATCCTCCTAATTTTGTGCCCCAAGAGCTGGATAGAAGCACGCCATACTTGGTGGGGACATTAGCAACGACTACATCCATAAGGATACTTTTTACAAGAATCTGTGCAAGATTCACTACCAAATCCTTGATCATGCCAAGACACTTAACTTTTCTTGAATCAAACGAGTATAAGTCCTGATAAGGTCTAGTGAGTTTAAGGCTCAATTTTTCCATGATAAATTTAGGCATTAAATTGTGAGAGGCCCCATAATCTAACATACAATTATGAAGTAAGTGGTCATGCACAATTAATGTAATATAAAATGGAGCAACAAAATCCTTAGTATTTTTGATGTGCGGAACAAACATAATCATAGGTCTTTCATCTTGTAGATTGATCACATTTGCGTGACATTCAAGATTAGAAAAATTTATCATTTTAGCAATCTGTTTTTTGTAAATTGGATTTTTGGCAAGCTCAACTAGGGGCATGGGGCATTTAATTTAATTTAGTTCATTTTCCAAACTGAAACCTCCAGTTTTTTTTTTTGATCTCTCTAGTTGAAACTTGTGCTTCATTATTCTCTATTTTCTTAGTTTGTGTTGGTCTTGTTTCAACTGTTTTGGTTTGAGCATCTTGTGTTTCAACTAGTGGTTTAGTAACAATTGCCTCATTCACTTTATTTCTTGATAAAATCTTTTTCGGTGGAACACTTGTAGTATTTGTTTCTCTGGACCTTAAATTATACTTCTGTTCAAGCTCGACCATTATGGAGTCAGCGATTCCTTGATATGCAGACTCTCCCATATTATTTATACTTTCCTCATTACTAAACATGGGTTCTAGGTGTAGAGATATTTCATAATCCTGTCTAGTTAAGTGAGGTTCATGGTTGTCATCACTAAGGTTGTTTATATCCTCTTCTAACTCCTCATAATTTTGCATATCATCGCTTTGCATAAAAGTTTTTGTTTTAAACAGAGTCTGGATTTTTTGATCTTCATTTTTTACTTGCCTTTGGTGTTTCTGGGGGTTATAATTCCTCCTAAACTGATTTCTAGCGAATGTATTAGGTTTGGATTGGTCTGGTTCCATTCTAGATATTTTGTTCGACAAATCTTTGATTATCTTAGCCATTTCATCCATTTTTTCATCCGCAGACTTCCCAGATCCGGAGGGTCCTGCTTGTTCCCTGAAATGTTTAGGTTCTTTGGTTCCTATATCAAACTTGGATTTTAATTTACCAGATGCCATCATATTTGACTCGATTTCTATGGTGTTGTCTTGCATTCCTGCTAGAATGATAGATCTTATTTCTCTTAAAAGTAGGGCAAAGTCAGGTTCAAAATCCCCTGTGAAAGTTACCTTTGCCGCAGGTTGAGAGGGTTTAAATTTGGTTGGGATCTTATGGTAGAATTTATTAAACCTCTTAGTAAATTCAAGAACCGTCTTAGAATTCCTTTTTCTTAGAGCTCTGAATTCAGTCAGATAATATAGATGGTCTTTCTTTTCTCCACACTGTCTAAAAATCGCATTTTCTAGTTCATCGTATGACCGTAGGGATCCTATCGGGAATCCTCGAAACCAAGTTCTTATTTTTCCTTCGAAATTTTGCACTAAAATCCTTGAGTAAACATCCTCATGCTCAATGCCAAGGATATCAGTAAACTGATCGAAAAAAGTTATGTGCTCTGTGGTAGTTAAATATCCTTCTCCCGTAAATTTTGGTAAGTTCTTCATATAATTTTCAGGTAAATCATGTAGGACGACGGGGAGGACCAAGGGAGCGTAACTGGGCACTACCTTGGCAAAAATTCTAGGGGGTGTGTAACATCCCCAACCACCCACAGGTCGGGGTATGCTACATGCAAGACAACCCTTGGACTTCTTTCTCTTACAAATACCTTTTTGAAATATAAGGATGCATAAAAGAAAAGATTTAGCGACATGCACAACAATATCCAACAAGCATGCATATTCTAAAGATTCAATTAAACGATAATTAAAATACACAACAGAATACATTTAGACATAGATAATAATATCGCAATAGAGAGGACTTATATTTATGAAAAGGTGACACCAATTGGTTGCAGACCAAGGACGTTCCACCCAACCATAGACACCATTTCTCTAAATATCAACAATAGTGTCACCTTCGAGCTAGGGATATGAAACCACAAGGAGGGTTCTAGAGTGTTACTTGGATTCCCAAACCAGTCAACACCCATGCTTTCATAGGATTCCCAACACTCACAACAATCCAAGTTCCCAACTCTCTTCTATCCAACTTGCACCAACCGAGTGAACAGACCTACACCCTTCTTTGCCATGCAGTCCCTTGGGAAATCCTTCTCCTTATTCGGGCCTTCAACGCAACTGGTCCATAATCTCATTGCTGGAATTCTCAGTACTCACAGTTGTGAGAAACACTGGTCACAGGCCAACGTATCTCAGACATGCAAGCCTGAAGTCATGGCTGGATCACACCAACGACCATTACAACCAACTATATCGTGGCTAATTCTTCAATAGTTCAGTTTCCTTTCCCAATCTAAGACGTGGATGAAGATGGATCAATGGATGCGTAAATGGGTGCATGAAAGTGAATGAGGGAAATGAATGGACGTAGAGGGAATCAACGAACAAGCCATCAGTCAAACCCCCCCATCAGACCAGAGACAGGTTTAAGTAACTTCGTGGGGGAAATCAAGAACCTCCTGGTCTTCCGTAAGAAGCTCACATAATCGATCCCCCTCCCTTAATAAAAAATGTAATTAAAATAGGAATAAACACTTAACCCCTCAAGTTCCCTCTCTTATGGAATCATAGCCCCCTATAACTCTAGTCCTTGTCTGTCTAACAACTAGCGATATGTTTATTATTAATAATAATCAAAACATTACATTTCTTGGGCATACTGGCCCTTTAATAATTGTTTGCGCACTCTATCCTCTCAACATTGTAACGATACATTATTTAAAATGGGGGTTCAAAACCTGGGGTGTTACAACCCCTCCCCCTTATTTTGGCACTGTCCTCAATGCATATACAAAATAGAGATCAAAATCTCAAATTTATTCAAAAAAATACGGGTACTATGCGTGCATAACATCTTCAGGACCATAGCAGGTCCACTGAACTTTTACCAACTCTATAACTTGATTCTGGAGCATTTTGACCTTTCTGTCCAATACCCGCAATGGTTGAACCTGAAAGTCTCCCTCTGTCTCTACTTGAATCAGATGCCAATCAATAACATGGTTAGGGTCATGTACATATTTCTTTAGTAAAGATACATGAAATACATTATGCACATTCATGGAAGAAGGCAATGCAAGCATGTAAGCAACTGGCCCTATTATGTCCAATATTTCAAATGGACCAGAATCTGGCTGCCAGCTTTGTACAACTACCCAATTTCAAAGATATTTTCTTGGGCTTCACTTTCAAAAGTACATGCTCCCCTACTTTAAATTCTTTAGCTGTCTTGTTCTTGTCTACATAGACTTTCTGTCTATCCTGAGATGCCTTTAAATTCTGGTTTATCTTAACCACCTGGTCTTCCATGTCCTTGAGAAACTCCGACCTAGGTACCACTCTATTTGTTGGGTTGTCCCAACATACTGGAGTATTTCATTTCCTACCATACAATTCTTCAAATGGGCTCATTTTCAATGAATCTTGATACCCATTATTATGTGCAAACTCAACCAAGTGTAAGTAACCTTCCCACTTAGATGGCTTATCCATCACATACATTCTCAGTATGTCTTCAATTATTCGATCGACTCTCTCTGTTTTCCCATCTGTCTGGGGAAGATATGCAGTACTAAAGTTTAGATTTGTCCCAAATCCTTTAAACAATCCCATCTAGAAATTGGAGGTAAAATTTGTATCTCTGTCTGAGACAATTGTCCTAGGTATCCCATGCAACCTAGCAATTTCCTTCATGAAAATTTCTGCATTATTAGCCGCTGTATGCATTGTCTTCACATGCAAAAAATGAGAAGCCTTTGTTAATTTGTCAACCACCACCATGATTGAATCATGTTTCTTATTCATTCTAGGTAATCCTTTGATGAAATCCATGGTGATCACTTGCCATTTCCTCTCTAGGATTGGCAATTGCTGCAACAAACCCACTGGGTGCCTATGCTCAGCCTTCACCTTCTGACATTCCATACATCGAGCGATGTAATCAACAACATCCTTCTTCATTCCTGGCCATAAGAACTGGCTTCTTACTACTATAATTGTTTTATGGTAACCGGGATGTCCAGCATAAGGAACATCATGCATTTCCTTCAGTACCAAATTCTTCAGTTCTCCGGAACTAGGAACATAGATTCTATTTTTATGCATGAGTAATCCATCTTCCTTTATCTCATACTCCTTTATTTTCCGCTGTACATCTCACTGTTGTAAGTTTTCCTTTACCTATAGGTAATGCTGATCTATAACAAGACCATCTAAAATTCTGCTCTTCAAGTTTGACTGATGCATACTGACAACAATAGCATGCATGAGATGCACTCTCCTACTAAGTGCATTGACAACTTTATTCTCCTTTTTCTTGATATGCTTGATATCAAAGTCATATTCACTTAAAAATTCCAGCCATCTTGTTTGCCTGACATTTAAGGTCGACTGTTCAAAAAGATACTTCAGGCCAATGTGGTTTGTTCTTAATTCGAATTTCTTCCCCATGAGATAATGCCTCCACATCCTCAAGGCGTGGACAATGGCAACAAGTTCCAAGTCATGCATGGAATAGTTCCTCTCACGTTCCTTAATCTTTCTGGACTCATACCCAATGACATGTTCATTTTGCGTGAGGACTCCCCCAAGTCCTTCCTTACAAGCGTCTGTACATACCACAAAACTTTCATTTGGGTTAGCAATTTTTAACACAGGTGCACTAGTAAGTAATTCCTTCAACAGATTAAAATTCTTTTCACACTTGAGTGTCCATTCAAATTTAGTTTCCTTCTTTTGCAAAGAAGTGATGGGATGCGAAATCTTAGAGAACCCTACTATGAACCTTCTGTAGTAGCCAGCTAATCCCATAAAAGATCTGATGTCTTACACATTTCTGGTTGTTGGCCATCTTCTAATGCCTTCGTTCTTCTCTGGATCTACTACTATGCCCTGCTCTGAAATAATGTGTCCCAAGTAATGGATATGTTTTTGATAAAAATAACACTTACTCAACTTGGCATACAACTGATGTTCTCTTAGTACTTGCAATACCAGTCTTAAGTGATGTTCATGCTCCTCTTCAGACTTAGAATATATAAGTATGTCATCCAGGAATACTATGATGAACTTGTCCAAATAATTTCTGAATATGCCATTCATTAGGCACATGAAGACAACTAGTGCATTAGTCAGTCCAAATGGCACCACTACAAATTCATAATGCCCATACCTGGTCCTAAAGGTTGTCTTATAAATGTCTTCTTCCTTGATTCTTACCTGATGGTATCCTACCCTCAGGTCAATCTTTGAAAATATCTTTGCTCCTCTTAGCTGATCAAAGAGGTCTTTGGGGTAGAGGATACTTCTTCTTTATAGTGTACTTGTTCAACTATTGGAAGTCAATACACATCCTCAAGGTTCCATCCTTGTTTTTTACAAAAAATATTGGTGCTCCCCAAGGTGAAACACTTGGACGCATGTACCCTTTCTTCAAAAATTCCTCCAACTGCATTTGTAATTATTTTAACTCTGGTGTGCTCATTCTGTAAGGTGTTTTTGACACTAGGTCAACTCCTGGTACTAAATCAATTGCGAAATATATCTCCCTTCTTGGTGGAAATCCATGTATTTCTTTGAATACATCTTCAAATTCTTGTAGTACCGAGAAATATTCAAGGCTTGGCCCCTTTGTATTATGTGTATCTTCCACATGAGCTGCATACAATTGACATCCTTTTCTAAAACATCTTTTTTAGCTGTAAGGATAGAATCTCCCTTATATATATGGGTTTTGGAACTCCTTTCACAATGCTCTATTTTCCATTTCCATCAAGACAAGTAAATGTCTTGTTATGACAATCTAGGACAACATGATGCTTGTCCAACCAATCCATTCCAATCAGAATATCATAAGACCCTAATGGTATCATATTTAGATCAATACTAGTATTCACGCCACTAAGACTTATGGAACAACTTCTGACCATATCATGGATTCTTCTTTTGGTTCCAGTGGCTAACTGAACCAAACTTGCTTTTACAAGTTTACATTTCTCCAAATGTAATCTATCCACTATCTTAGGATCAATGTAGAAATGACTTTCTCTAGAATCAATCAAAATAGCAACAGGCTGATTTATGATCTTACCTTCCACCTTGATCATATTAGACTGGTACTCTTGTTTTCGATCATTTAAAGCTACATAGATTCTTCCCATATCTTCGACTATTGTAGCCTCTTGGACACTGTGCACAATCTTCACTCTGTCCTTTATGTGTGGGAAATCCTTGTACAGGTGATCTTCTTTGCATCCCCAACATTGGATTGGTGGTCTTCCCCTTTTTCTCAAGGAATCTTCCATCTTGGAATCTCCCTTAGCATACTGATCTTGATGATTCCTATTAGGCTCATTCCTATTGAAGGGAGGTTTGAATCATTTCATCCTCTGATCGGACTTCACATTTTTCTTGACCTTCCAAGATTTCTGTAAGGATTCTCTTCCCTGGCCTTGCTCATACAAGTATTTATCCTTATTGGTGGCCTCAGTCAAGGTATTGGGTTCATCATACTCAATATTTTTGTTATAAAAGGCTAACAATCCACTTAGAAATTTCTGTATTTTTACTTTCTCATCACCAATGAAATTGACATACTTTAACAATCCCAACAACTTCTTCTCGTACTCTGCCATAGTCATGCTTCCCAAACTAAGTTCAAAGAACTCCTGCATTTTCTTGTCATAGAAATGCTCTGAGAGGTACTCCTTCTAGAATTACTTCTTGAACTGCTTCCAAGTGATCCTACTTTCATTAACATGTTCCACTTGCTTCAGTTGGTCCCACCACATTCCAAATTTCTCGTGTAAATAGTAGGTGGCAATCCTTGCTTCCAGGTTTGACGAATAGTTATGCAACTGAAAATATCTCCTAAGCCCAAGCAACCATGCTTCAACATCATCTTCCCTTTCTCTTTCACCATCAAAGGAAGGTGGCTTGAGCCTCCTCATCTCTCCTTGCAAACTGTCTACCTCTTGTTTCCTTCTTTTTTTTCTAATAGGGGACACCTATGGAATGCTTACAAGATCTTCTGATGCATCAAACTTTATTTCTGAGTAAGGAGGTGAGTGGTGTCCATGAGCTCTGCTAGCACTTCTGGAATAACTAGCTCTTCCATGAGAATTTCTTCTTTGATGACACCTTCCTCCTTCCTCTTGTCTTGAGTTTGATCCCTTCTTCGTTTGCCTCTGAAACTGATCTAATCTCTACAACACTCGAGCATTTATATGACTTTTCTCTCTCATTATTCTCTCGTTGTCTGCTTTGTAGCTCTGCACTTCTATCTCCAGGCTTCTTTCCATTTCTATTAATGTTTCCTTCTCTACTTTTCCTTTGTGTCCGTTGGAATCTATCCCTGCATTACCAATTCTGGTATTTTGTCCTTTGGCCTCCTTATCATGACTGGAGGCTCCCTCGCCTTCTTCCATTTCCTCAATACACATTGTGAGTTGATGTGTTTAAACCCCTTAATTCTTCAAAATGTGCAAGCGACCATTTTGTTAGAATTAAGGCCATTTTGTTAGAATTAAGCATATGATAAACAAAATTGCCAAACCATGCTACAAGTCTCTTTATTTTTTTTTGTTCATGGAGATCATATCCCCATTCTCTGGAAATAACAATGTCCTATTATCCCTGGCTGACACAGAATTTCATCCTATGCAGGTGCTTCCTTCAAACTACCTTCCTAGGTGACCATCATTGGAAATCACAGCTAAATCCTTCCTTAACACTTTTTTTTGTCTCGAAGACAACCAATTCGGCCCTTAGCCCTCGTTCCCTCAGCTCTCAATTTGCATATGACCATGGCCATGACCCTGCGCTTAGCGAAAAATGTGCTTGTCCAGAGCTTCGAGACTTCAGAACTTTCAGCCAGGACTGGATCAACGGTCCTCGTCCTCTTTCAAGATCAACGATCGAGATCCACTTCGTGATTTTGCACTTCGGGAGTCTCAAATTTCCTCTCTTGTCTCTTCCCAAAACACTTTTACCCAGAGTTCATGATCTTCTAATGGGTGTCCTCCCACATATTAACGATTGTGAATCACTTTGGCTCTTTGGGCTTCAAAAGTTTCAAACTTCCCTCCTGCACTTTATCCCAGAGTTCTTTCACCTGAAGTTGATGATCCTTCGACGTGTGTCTTCTGGAATCAATGGTCGATATGTACTCCAGCCTTCAGGCCTTCGGGAGTTTTCGACCCAACATAACCTATCAAATCTTTCCCCTCTAGAGTTCCCAATCTCCGGACTGCACGATCTGTCGCCATGTGGTGAAATTCTAGAAGTGGAAAACTGGCCCAATCAGGCGGGTGCCACATGTCACCTTCTAACTAACTTTTCAACACTCCAAATGATCAAAACTTACTGACATGTGGCACACATCCCATGTGTCCACATCATCCCAGTGATGTCTGCAAGCCACGTCACTTCGAAAATTCCAGGGTCCCCATCACCCCTAGGTGATGTCATTGTGCCCCCATCACTTCGGCTCTTCAGGATTCAGGACTTTGGGATTTTTTCATACTATCACACTTCCAATTCTCCCGAAATCTGAATTCCCGGACTGACCAATCTATCACCATGTGTCCTCTTGGATTGGATGACTAAGATTCACTTCGGGTCTTCACCTGTAGTTCACGGATCTGCACCACGTGTCCTCTTTAATCTGACGTCTATGTTTTACTTTGGAACTCCAGACTTCGGAGATCTCAAACCTCAACCTTCTTTTTTTTGAAATGTTTTTATCCGAAGCTCATGATCTACTGACGCGTGTCTCCCATGGATCGACGACTACGATTTCTTTGGGACTTCAGACTTTGGAAATCTCAAACTTCAAAACTTATTTGGCCCCATGGGTTTTTATCCGAAGCCCTAGGTCTGGTGACTCGCGGCTCATGGAAGATCAATGTCTGAGATCCTTTCAGGTCTTTGGGTTTTGTAAGTGTCAAAATTCAAACCCCCTCCTTGCTCCCTTTTTCTCAAAGCATTTTATCTGGAATACACGATCGGTTGATGCGTGTCCTCCTACAGATCGATGATTCCTAGGCTACTTCCGCTCTTCGAGGGTTCGTTGCTCGAGTATTATCATGTCACGTCATTGCATTCCTTTTCAATTTGTAGGGGCATGCATCGATTGTTTGGAGTAACCCACTTTTCATCCCACAATTATCCTGACACTGACATGTAACCCCTCGGTGAAACCGTGGTTTTGATTACGGGACTGCCTTGGGAAATTAACTCCCATGCAACTTAGTTCCCCGCAATGCCTGCTGGATATTGATCTCTCTCCCCAATGGGATCTGAAGGTCTTGTCCTTAACCCTTGCCTCCTTTTCATCGGATGACCCCTGTTCACCTGTCCTTCGATCCAACGATCGCAGATCACTCCTGATCTTATAGTGGTGATTGCTCCCGAATTCGAAGGGGATGGTCATGATCCTTCGAACCCCTTACAACAGGTCCCTCATGATCTAACTCCTACATAGATCCACAATGCCATTCCTCCTGAGATTTTAAAATTCATGGCCAGAGTTTGATCTCGACCACGAGACTCTGACCAATAGACCCAGCCCATACCAGCCCGATGTTTCATCCATAAGCTCTGATACCAATCTGTAACATCCCTAGCCACCCACATGCCGAGGTATGCTACCTGCAAGCCCACCCTTGGATTTATTTCTCTTACAAATACCTTTTTGAAATATAAGGATGCATAAAATAAAATATTTAATGACATGCACATCAATATCCAACAATCATGCATATTCTAAAGATTCAATTAAACGATAATTAAAATACACATCGAAATAAATTCATACATAGATAATAATATCACAACAGACAAACTTATCTTTATGAAAAAAAGACACCAACTGGATGCATACCAAGGATGTTCCACCCAACTGTAGACATCACTGCTCCAAATCTGAACAACAATGTCACCCCCGAGCCAGGGATATGAATCCACAAGGACGGTTCCAGAGTGTTACTTGGCTTCCCAAACCAGTCAGCACCCAAAATCTCATAGGCTTCCCAACACTCACATCAATTCAAGTTCCCAGCTCTCTTCTACCCAACTTTCACCACCTGAGAGAATGAACCTCCAGCCTTCTCTGCCACACAGTCCCTCATGCAGTCCTTCTCCTTATTCGAGCCTCCAACGCAACTAGTCCAAAATATCAATGCTGGAACTCTCAGGACTCGCAGTTGTGGGAAACGCTGGTCATAGGCCAATGCATCTCATGCATGAAGGTCTCAAGTCATGGCTGGATCACACCAACGATCATTACAACCAACTATATCATGGCTAATTCTTCAACAGTTCGGTTCCCTTTCCCAAGATAAGACACGTATGAGGATGGATCAATGGATGGGTAAATGGGTGCATGAAAGCACGTGAGGGAAATGAATGGACGTATAGGGAATCAATAAATAAGCCATTAGTTGAACCCCCCCATCAGACCAGAGGCGGGTTTAAGTAACTTCGTGGTGGAAATCAAGAACCTCCTAGCCTTCCCAAGAAGCTCACGTAACCGATCCCCCTCCCTTAGGAAAAAAGGTAATTAAAATAGGAATAAATGCTTATCCCCTCAAGCCCCCTCTCTTATGGAATCATAGCCCCCTATAACTCTATTACTTGTCCATCTAGCAACCATTGATGTGTTTATTATTAATTATGATAAAAACATTACATTTCTTGGGCATACTGGCCCTTTAATAATTGTTTGGGCACTCTGGCCTCTCAACATTGTAACAATACATTATTTAAAATGGGGGTTCAAACCTAGGGTGTTACATGGTGGGGGTTGTCCTTGACCTTGTCCACCTACTCCTCCGCCTCCTACACCACCTCCTCCAGCAACAACCATTGGAAGTCTAGGGGACAAACTTTGGGAAAAAAGAGGGTTTTCAAAAACTTCGAGGGACCGAAGTGATGACCTTTCAACTTCTTTGGGATGTGGCAAAGGAAACTTCAGGAAAAGGTCGTTAGGAGATGAAATGTCTAGAAGAGGAGGGAAAGGGAAATGCGTACTGGTTTCCTCAGACTTACAAGATGTCTAAATAGGTGAACCGACAAGAGACAAATCAGGGTATAAAATGTGTTCTTCAGGGTTTCAGAGAGCTTGAAATTTTACTTCTGGCAAGGATGAGCTAGACATAATATTAACGAAAACGGGTATAGAGAGGGATCTTTCATTTTTGACCTTTAGGATTATCATTCGAGTCAATCTTAGTCTTTATTTTGGGTACAATTTCCTCCGGTTTCTCAAACCTAAACTCAGGTTTACTAGTTGATGTCTCCGCAGAGGGTGCTTGTTTAAAATTCTGTTTAGGGGTTAATTCGTCAACCAAAATCTTAGTATTGACTTGTGCAACTTTGGGTTGGTATATTTTACCTGTCGATGTGGTAGTTGAATTTAGGTATCCCTTTAGTTTCAACAACCTTTCGGAATCTTATACATGTGTAGTCTGCTTATCGTCTGGGTTCTTTCTGGTTTTCTTTCGACCAAATGCCAGTTTACCTGTGGTGGAGTCACCAAGTGAAAGATAAAAATATCCTTAATTTAGTATTCAATCTTTGTTCACTATCAAAGATAGAATCTGACCTTATCGTTTTCCAAGGGAAAAATAACTTTGTTTCTCCATCCCTGACAATGGCGCCAAAAAGATGTTGTTCCTAAGACTAAACTTAAGGCTCAAAGAATAATGTCAGTCATCATGAAAGTTTAAGAAAGTGTTTTTTAAAAGTGATTTTTCTACCTTAGTTATATGAGAAAAATTCCTTAAATGAAATTAACAGTATGGAAGCACGGAGGCTGTATTTCGTGTTTGAGTCAAAATTGTAATATCGAATAATGTGGGAGAAAACTACAAAACTGTAAAACAAAGTAAGGCATCAATTGCTGAAGAGTCTCACCTTGTTACAGTGGAAGAAAATAGATAGTTTAACCTTGAATAAAGTATAAGATACAATAATCCACACAACTCACAGGTCTTGATTTACTCACAGTAAATGCAGAGGAAAAACTGCTTACTTAACAAATTACTGATGAAATACGATTACAATAGTTGTTGTACCAAATTGAAATAAAACATTTATCAAGGAATACATAAAGAAATGATGAGATATGGAAACATAGAAGAATCACATAACCCAAACTAAACAAAATTTGGAATCTCTGTCTGCACTTGTATTAAAAATCAATAAGGAGAGTTTTCTCTATTACAATCGGCAAGAAGCAACCATTGATAGATCTTCAATCTATGTATTTATACAAAACTGTCACAACTCAAAATGGTTGGACTTATCTTAATTTAAACAACAAATATTTGAAATAAGAAAATAGAACATAGAGAAGGATGAGTTTCAGTGGCAATCTCTTCATCTGCTGGCTGAAACGCTTATGTCGTCTAATCTTCTTGATACTTTAGCACAACGTCCTAGTCATCATAGCTTTGTTTCCATCTTTCCTTCAAGCATGTGCACGTTCCTTTATTTCTTTCTGGATGTACTTGCTTTCCCATATTCAACACATTTGATGCATTTACTCAATAATTGCACCACTAACTTTGAAGGCCCAATAGCTTCTTTCACCTAGAAAGTGTATAACTTCCTCTCTACTCGAGGCAAACTTTCTTGTATCCTTTTAACTCCTTGAGATGTGACCTGTAACTGTAAGCTTGGGTTTACTATCCATTTATTTATTTGAATGAGATCAATCTGGTTCATTTTTTGGATGGTCGTCAAAGCTTCTTCTTTGTTTGTTCTGGAATTATACTGGTTCTTTTCTATATCAATTTGACCCAGGGCTTCAAAAATATAATTTCCCTCAAAATCAATTAGTCCTTTGTCTAGTGATGCCAACGCTTCTAGACAAGCTTCATTTACCTCTCTGGCAAGTCTCTTGCTTTCTGCTAGATTTGTTTCCCAGACCTTTAAAGCCATATCACCTCTTATTTGTTATGAAAGGGAAAGTCGATGAACATATGAGACATCATCCTTTGGTACCAATAAGATGAACTCTTGAAACTTAACTCGAGCTGAGTGAGCTTATCTTTCTTTAATATAGATATATTTGAGAGCGAGGTCTACTGCCTAGTAGTATTTCTGGATGGTGTCGACCTTCATGAAGAGATCTTGCTGGGATATTTATAGTTTTTCATTTACCTCAAATGCTTGAGTCTGAAAAGATGATATATCTACTGATGTACCTTCGATCAAGTCTAACCTGGCTTGCAATTTCTTTATTAACTCTTCTTGTTGAGTGATCAAGCCTTTGTTGTCCTATGAATTTTGATGGAGCTCTTCAAGGTTAGCTTGTAGTTGTTGAATTTGATGCCTGTCATAAGCTCTGATATGTTCAAAATCTCGGTTCATCTTATTTTTCACATCCTATTCCATAATCATTATCTGATCTTGCAACTTCCCTACCAATAGGTCTCTGTTTTAGCTGCTTGACCGGATTTTTTACAGACCACTAACTTGTAGTGGCAAAGGTACCTAATGAACCTGCCATTTCCTTAGCAAATTTTGAATCATCTCGGTTCTGTCCATCGTACAACATTCTTTGCTTTTTGACTATCACTCCATCTTTTTGATGTGTTTCTCATTTAACAATAGCCCTCCTTTTCTTGCTAAAGAAGAATTCTGAAGGATGCATCTCTTCGGGTGCAATTGGGGTGAGATCATCTATAAAAATTACTTCAGAACTGGGATTTCTGAAAATAGACTGCAACAGTGTCAATGAAGTGATAGGGGTACCTATCTCCTTAGATAGTTGTTTCTCAAAAGGGTTGGCCGCAAAGGTGGCTGGTGTAGAAGGAGATGTATGCTGTCCTTGCTTCAGAAAGTCTTCGAGATGAGCCTTTGCCTGAGGGCCTAGTGGAGTTGATACTGAAGTTTCCAATTCCTATGTTAAAGCTTCGACGTTCTTTGGGTTTTCTTTAGTATCATGTTTACCGGAGTTCCTTGTTCAAAAACCAGAGGTATAGTTTCCTGTTTAGACGAAGGTGTTATTAGTTCTCCCTGTAGTACTTTCGGCAAGATGTTTTGTCTGTGCCTTTGAAAACTAAAGAAACTGACCTATTGATCTGGGGATAGAGCTTGGAATCTGTTTAATACTTCCTCATAAGATCTGGCTCCCCTAAATATTTCATCATGTGGGGAGTTTTCGTGCACATATTTCTTCAGGTTGTATTGGGCCAGGTGGTTTTCCACGATTTTCTGTGGGTCATGCCTTTTAAACTTGATATCAACTAACTTGACATCCTCCATAGCTGTAGCTTCCACTTTGGAGTGGCCGAAGTCTAACAATGAAAACATACCAACTTGGAGAGGGAAGGTAGGCCATACCTTTTTCTGGGTTGCTTTCAACTCCTTGCTGATGCCCCCTATCACTGTTTGATAAGCCACTTCTCAGCATACTAGACGATCTGGTAAAAACCTCGGGAGAGGATGGGGAGGGGCCGAGCATCCGAAAACCCTGATGTAAGAGAAGTTTTCTTCGATGTACCAATCTTCTATTTTTCCTAGGTTTCCCATGATTCTGTTTGAAATTCGAGGGGGTGGGCAACCATATAAAGCTATATGGATAGGCACTACTACATGGTGGTAGATTTCATAGAAGAAATCTTTGGCCTTGTCTTCCCACAACTTGGAGTGATATAAGTGAATAGGTTCAACGTTGGTCAGAGTCCAACTCCAGTTCATCAGTGGAAAATGGGTTATGAAGCAAATAACATACATGAATATGCAGACATATAGAAAGGGGCAGGTTTCCCCTTTGACTTTGCCAATTTGTATTCCATGATTTCTTTAGCCAAGTTGTCTAATAAAATTTTGGCCCAGTTAAAATAGTAACCCTCGACCACCTCGTGCATAATTGACACCCATGCCACCGGGAAATGAGTTGGACTCTTCTTCTCGAATAGCCTATAGAGAATCATAGCTACATAAATAATATGAGTATCCAATGACGCTGTGGCATAAATGCCATGAGCGTTGGCTTTGAATTTCTCTAGGTGCCCCCACCATGACTTGATTATATCAAGACAACTTTTGTCATATTGTATACACTCATGTTGTTCAAACTCCAACATGAATGCAACATTGAAATTATATTTGAAATCGGGGGATTTCTTATACATTACTTGTATGTGTTCTGGTCAGAAAGACCCAACAACAACCTTTTGAGCGTTGAAAATGCTCCTGGTTTGAACACCGATGTTTTCGAGGGCCCAACTTATCATGTCATTATACGACATGAGCCTTGGCTGTGCAACAATCTTGTGAAGCTCGAATTGGGCTATAATTTTGAGTTTAGATCCGTGAGTATCAACCACTTCATCGCCGAAATCACCTGGAAAATTTATAACCTCATATTCCAGAATCTCGAACACCTGTGTCCAAGATTTCACAGTGTCTATAGCTCATGGTGTGGTATTTGATAGAACGTCTGCATTCATATTTGAACCTTCACCAACTGCGTCAGTCTTCTTAGTCATCTTCCGTGGTGCCATGATATTCATAGAATCAGAACGGGGTTACCTGTTTTAGGGGAATGTGTGAGCTTCTTAGTTGGATAAAACTTACTATTCTGCTACAGATGAAAATTCAAAATCGAGCATTTTTATTCACCTCAGGTGCATTGATTCGAGTATACCCTTACTGATGGAAAATTTATTGATCTTAGAGGGAAAGTATACCTGGCAATCCGCAATATATGCTAAAATCATTACCGTGATTTGTGATAAATGCCATTAATATCGACGGTTCACGATTGGGAGTTTTGGATGAAACAGATTTCAAATTTCCTGAATCATGAATCCGCGAAAGGTTAATTACGAGATAATCTCTTTTAAAACATTAATTAATCATGTTTAACTTTAAGTGCTTTGGGGTATTCAGAATTCAGGATTTTTAAAATTAGCTCAAGATGGAATCCCCGAAACCCAAAACTGCGAAATGATTCATTATCAGATAATCTCTTTTAAGTTTTAATTAATCCTATTTAAATTCCAGTGCTTCAGAAACTAGGACTTTAGAGATTTTAGGATATGATGAAGGGTAAGTGTCTGAACTCTGAAACGCGAAGTCGTTAATTATCTTTTGACTAAGATTAACTTAATTAATTAAGATTTAACATTTCTTCATTTTAATGCTTCGTGGATTTGCGAGTTAGCTCTTTGTCATATTTTAGAAAGGCCATCTCCCATAGTGACATGTCAAAGATGACGTCATTCTAGATGACGTGTCGAGACCAGGGGGTGCCACGTTTTACTTAGAATCGTATGAATATTCATATGAAAAGGTCAGAAATGGATGCCACGTGTCAAGCTAGGGAAGACTCAAAAGATACACGTGTACTATGACTCGTGTCCTTTAAAGGTTTGTGGAAAAGTGATAACGGACACTTTCAGGTTTCAAGAATTTAATCGTGAAGACCTATCGAAACGCCCGAAGCGCGAAGCTCTGAAGAGACCTTTAGTGATTTGATTTTTTGACAATCAGGTGGCTCCAAAAATATGGGAAAAAGAGGATCGTTCGATCAAACGGGGGAACTTCATCAATGACGGATATCATGCATGCCTTATGACCCGAAATAAATTTGATTTAAACATTCAGAAACTGATTTATCAGTTGCCACTTTAGGAAGGATGAAGTTGAGAAAGTAAAGCTCAATAGTTTAGGATTATATGTGTTCCAACATATCTAAAGAGATGTCTACCACTGCATGAAATGTCTTTTTTTGAGAGAAATATGACCTCCTTGTTCCTTAAATGATAACTCTTGGGCATAATTAATTTCATGATAATTAGGAGCAAAAAAATTTCTTTGATCATGTAATAAAAATTCCTGACCAAAGTGTCCCAAATCGGATTTATGCTTACCTCATTCCTCTTGTTCCTGTGCATGCATATCTGTATCATAAGCACAATCTCGAAGTCTACTACAAGCTCAAAATTTCTCCTCAATTTCTTCAGCATGCACAAAAAATTGTGCGAATGATGAAGGTCTCCTTTCTCTTAGAAAAAGGACAAGATCAAGGTGATGATCTTCTAAATAGGACATCATGGTAACAATTTTAGTAGGTTGGATCCCCAAAGGCATACTGCAAATAAAACTATAAAACCTCTTGTTGAATGTAGCTATAACTTCATCATTTTTCTCTCCTTAAATCATAAAACTCAGTTAAATAATATTCAAAGGATTTGTTTCCAACCCAATATCTTGAAAATGCACCATATAACTCATCCCATGAACAAATGGAACCGGTCTCTAGATTTTAAAACCACAAAGCAACATCCCCAACCAAAGATTTGGAAAACAACCTCATGACTATTGGATTACTGAGAGGGGGGGNTCCTTTTTCTTCAAATGTTATATCAATGTAGAATTATTATCCAATAGTGAGTAGTAAGAAATAAACAATCACACATATACAAAGTACACCAGTGTTTTACGTGGAAACCCAAATTGGGAGAAAACCACATAATGTTTTTTCTTATATGTCTTGAAGAATTACATTCATTGGAAGCATCAACTTCCTTTGTTTTCTAGCTGCAACTGGAAGGAGACTCCAACCCCCTAGTTTCTCAGGTTACAACCTGAGGGAAGCTCCAACTCCCCAATTCTCTGGCTACAACCAGAAGGAGGCTACAACCCCCAATGTTCTCCGGCTACAACCACTTGTCCTTGCCCCATCCTGCCACCCTGAAGTAGAAGTAGAATGATGGAAACACTGTCACACTATCACTATGAGATATACCGCTGTAAACCTGTACCAATAAATCTAAACCATGCATCAACCATGCATCAACCTATACCTCAACCTGTAATCAACCTGTACCATAAACAAGTGCATCAACCATGCACCAACCTGTACCATAAACAAGTGCATCAACCATGCACCAACCTGTAATCAACCTATACCATAAATAAGTGCATCCAACCATGTACAAATTATGTACCAATCATGTGTCAACTACTCATAAACTATGACTCATTAATATGTACCAACATCATCAACTATACACCTCATGTATGTGTGCCAACTCATCAACTATTTGTCTCAACCATGTACTCAACATGTACCAAAACCAAAATCCCTCATCAATTTCATCATCCAAATCTGATTTGTAGCTATGTAATAGACCCGGTGTATATTATCACATTCCAACAAACCTTCCTTAACTTTAAAACAAGAGACTAGCATTTTCATCAAACTTTTCTTTAGTCTCACATGCCTAGTTTTGGATTAGTCAACAACCCTAACTTGAAGTAATCATAACTTTGAACCTGTAATGTATAAAGATATGAAACTGATAAACAATGTTCTTCAATGTGTTTTATGCAATTCCTCCAAGTGTCAATACTTGGAACCTCTCAGAAAATGAGTTATAGAAAAAATGGCATACCTTGCTGAATTCTGGCTTATTCTAGAGAGTGACCTTGTAGAGCGTGCCCCACACAAAATGTTTGATGAATTTATTTTAAACTATTAAAAAACATACTAAATACTGTACCCTAACCAACACATTTGGTCTCACTGAATTTGGATTTGTTATAAAGAATTTATGACAGTTTTACCCGAAACACCCGATTTTGACTAGTTTCAAGACTGGCCACAAACCCTATTTTCCACGGAGTGTAACTCCCAAAATACAACGAACCACAAGCTGAATTTATTACCAAAGATACTTGGATACATTTTCTCACTTGCATAGAAATTTTAGGATCTGAATCATTATATAAAAATAGTTATAGCGAAAATGGTGAGATGACCTGTAAATAACATACCTTAGAAAGCACCATCAAAAGAATTTATCCTTCCTTGCATTTCGGCCTTCTTTTCTTCACTTTCCTCAGAATTTCGGCTTAGATATCATTTGGTTACCTCAGACACCTATAGATATTCAATATGATCAAGTGTAATTCAAATGAGAGAGCCTTGCCTCTTATTTATACTCTCCAAGTAGCTTCCTTAAAAACATCTTCTAGGTCACTTGGCCCACTTTCCTTATTTAAGGGTTGGGTCCACTTCTAATTTCTCTATTAAATTTATTATTGAAATAAATTATTTTGTATTCACTTTGAATTATAATACACTCATCACTTCACTTTATTATTTACCTTTTAAAATCTCTTAAACCACTTTGACTACTTTGACCTTTTGGGGCTTCTAGATGACATATGAGGGTCCTCCAACTTCGTAAGCCCATAACTCTCAAACTGTGAGGAGTTATGTGACGTTCTACATACCACCAAAAATGGAATGACATGTAATATCCATATAGAATGGTATTATATGAAAATATATCATAAATTATACTGTTACCCATCAAACAAACTTGGGTCCATTACCCAAACCTGGGGTCTCCAACTTCTCATTGCCATAACTCTCTAACCGTGAGGAATTATGTGACGTTCCACATACCACTAGAAATTACATGAAAAGAACTAGCCATATAAGATATTTTACCTGACAAATTTACTTTCCTTCATCTCATTATTCCACAATTAAGCATGGGTTCTCTTACTCCACAAAGCGTCTTCCTGTGAGGGATTTCACCATAAGGGGACCACTTTGGAGTTCATCCATATTTACTTCTTATCAACCATGAAAAAACAATAATGCGTCATATTTACATCAAACAATATTGGGTCCATTATCCACACCTTTGTGCTACGGGGCTTTCTTAAAGGGTTGACATCAATGACAACCAACCTTAATCAACAATCTGCCCCTTTGGCATTGATGGAAACACTATGATGCAATACTGAAATCATATCACTCATGCTCCCCCTGAAACCATGTCTTTGTCCTTTGCATTTGATAAATATGCTCCCCCTGGAACCATGCCTCTGTCTTCTACATCTGATAAATCTCTCCCCCTTTGTCATCAATGGCAAAGGTATCTTTCCATCCGGGGCTGCTCCCCCTGACATACTGTCCTCTTATGGTGCTTCCTCGTGTAAATCTAAGACATATAAGATAAGCATTCAAAAAGCATTCAAAAAGCATTCATTTTTGGAGTAGAAATAACTCCAAGTATTTGGTGAAGATATTCAAAGGATTCCCGTGGAAGTGGTTTTGTAAAGATGTCAGCCACTTGTTCTTTTGTGCCCAGATACTCAACTCTGATGTTCTTTTCTGCAACCTGTTCCTGTAGAAAGTGATACTTGATTGGAATGTGCTTCGTCTTGGAGTGCATCACTGAGTTTTTTGAGATATTGATGGCACTTGTATTATCAAAATATATTGGAATGGGCTCATCATACTCAACCTGTATATCGGTCAAAGTTTGTTTCATCCAAAGAACCTGTGTACAACATGCTGCTTCTGCAATACACTCTGCCTCAGTTGTAGATAGAGATACCGATGATTGTTTCTTACTTAGCCATGATACCAAACACTCACCTAAGTAGAACACTGCTCCACTGGTGCTTCGTCGGTC
>JASDQU010012403.1:288908-301632 GCA_032191745.1 Picea mariana
TAGGATATTTTCCCTGACAAATTCACTTTCCTTCATCTCATTATTTCACAATTAAGCATGGGTTCTCTTACTCCACAAAGCGTCTTCCCATGAGGGCTTTCACCATAAGGGGACCACTTTGGAGTTCATCCATATTTACTTCTTATCAACCACGACAACACAATAATGAGTCATATTTACATCAAACAATATTGGGTCCATTACCCAAACCTTTGTGCTACGGGGCTTTCTTAAAGGGTTGACATCAATGACAACCAACCTTAATCAACAATGGCAACATCCTCATGCATGATTTCCAAATTGTCTATTAAATTTTTAAAATCTCTCAAATGCTTCTTAACTATGATATGTTCTTCCCCAATAAAAAGAGGAAGATATTCTAAAATCTTGGGAGGGTAAGGATGAAGAGTACATGGCATCTTTAAGGGTTTAAAATATTTCTCTCTAACTCTAGAATGAACATTAGTGGGCTGATCACTAGGCACAATATGCTGATTGCAAGATATAACAAAGTTTGCAAGAGGAAAATCGACTTTATAATCCACATGGCTATAAGGATGATCATTTTCAGGAGGTATTTGGATAGATAAATCATTCTCACATGGTTTGGACAAAGGAAAATGATCAAAATCAATGATGCAAGAAGAGAATAAATCTTCTTATTTCAAGTAGGGATATACAACAGTGGGTTAATGGTCATCCGAATAGAAAAAACAAAGGATGATTCTTCCTATATGAGAAGGAAAATACAAGAAAGAGCTAATGCAAAATAAAATAAGTTCCTGAAAAAAACTTATGACTTGATACTTGGACTTTCCGTGTCTTCCTTTCATCTTTTCTGTTTGATCTCATTTTTTGGTCGAGTCTTGTGACTGATTTGAATCATTAGTAGGTTCTTCAAATGTGTGGATTCACCATGGTGAAAAGTTGCAATTTTTTCTATCACCAATCCTTTCTCACCATCAAGAATCAGTAATAATTTGTGTCGTACATCCAAGAGAATATTTTCAACTTCGTCCCCGATAATGATGCCAAAAATGTTAGCACCAGGAGTTGTTCTTAGACTGCTTTAAGAACAAGCCCAATACCCATCAGAATTTTGGTAAATTTATATTGGGTTTATGCTTGAGTGGATTAGTTAAAACGAGCAAGAAATGGAGATGGCAACAAACTGCACATCAGTAAGCTACACCATTGGGCAATAGAGTCACACAAACACCCTGAAGTTAGAAGGCAATTGAAAAGCATATAAAAAAATAGATTATATGATGGCATATGGAAGAAAGGATAAATTAACATAAATCAAATCATCCATTGAACAAATATCCTATCTGCAAAATGAATTGGAAATCTACTTGAATAAAGACAATGAGTTATAAGCAATCACAACAAACCCTTTGCTGCTCAAGAATCTATAAATCAAATACAACCATTGATCCTCAAAAGCTAAAATTCATTCAAGTAAGATAGAAATACATATGAAAAACAAAGAGAACACAATATGATACAACAAATCTAAGAAATCTTCAATGCCAGGAATATTTACATGATAAAATGCCCTCAGGCTTACAAATGAACACACACGGGGAAACCGCCTCTGCAGCTCTCTCAAGCTCTCTATATCAACAGCTCAACCCTTCTCCAAGAGATCCCTCCTTAATTAAATAGAAAATGGCATCCAAAATCCTTAGGATGTCGCATCCCATCTCTTTCATTGGATTCTTGGCTTTGGAGATAGGTGGCAACAATCAAAGAGACAAAAATCCAACAAATGGCTAAATTTTAGGAAGTTGTTGGAAGTCATTAATAAATCTGTTGCCAACTCATTGCATGAGTTTTTAATGGAGCTAAATCTTAGTTGTAGGTGTCCTTTAGCATCTAATTTATCTTTTAGAATTCATTCGATCCCTCCTTGACATGTGGAAACCTCCAAACAAGGAAAATATCCAATAACTGTATGAGTTTGCAACACCAATTTGTAGCGCACTGGTGTTTTAATTTTATCTTTCAAATGCCAAAATGGGTTTGGATGATTTTTGGTCATCAGGTCAATGCCATCATTATGATCCTCCACAAAAAATTTCAGAAGCATCCATAAAATCATTTGGGATTTATGATAAACTATTTAGAAGAAGCTGCTACAAGAAATGAGTTTGCAGCGCAATGGTGTTTTAATTTTATCTTTCAAATGCCAAAATGGGTCAGAATGATTTTTGGTCATCAGGTCAATGCCATAATCATTCTCCTGCAAAAAATATTTCAGAAGAACCCACATCACTATTTGGGTTTTATGATAAAATATTTAGAAGAAGCTGCTACAGGAAATGAGTTCCCGACATCTGTATCAGTTCACAACGCCAGCCTACAGCACAATTGAGCTCGTTTTTATGAAGGATTGGCCATAATTTTCATGTCTAAGAGGGAGCCCATACAACTGGTTAAAAATTGGGTCTTATATTGATTTGAAAATGGACAAGGTTTAGGACACCAAAGCCGTCGATTTTAATGGTGCAGAGAGTTGGCATCGCATAGATCATTTAACAGTTTGCAGCGCAGGAACAATATACAACAATTTTACATTTTCAATCAACCATTTGAGCAACATGCAATCACCAAAGGAGTACCCGGTGTGTCTGAAATTGGGCTGGTGTCTCATGAGCTCAAGTGGGACTTAGGTGGAAACATCCAATCCTTTTCATCTACTATAGCCAGTTCGCAACACAAGTTTGCAACGCCAATTTTCAAAGTCTAGTAGCATGCTCCATTCAAACTGTTAGAGTTGTTCCTTGAAAAAATCCTGAAAATCATAATGAATTGAATGTGCTAAAGATGATGAGATCTACCCTTTGATACAAGACATATGATGATGAACAATATCATGACACCAAGACTCTTACATAGACTAAGGTCAATTTGTTTTTAACTCATGAACATTTCATGTGCTAACAAAAGCTTTGGAGAATCTTGAAAAAATTCATAGCTAGGAATAAACTTAACTATTTCATTGTTACATTCAAGATCACAACCTTCAATTTCTTTTGCATACATGAGAGACACATTCTTTCTTGCATTCAAAATCCTTTTTAGTTGTTTGGTAGTTACAAGAGAAAGATCACTTTTCATGTGATGAGATCTTACAATAGACTCAATTCCATATTTAATGAGATGGTACATGTTCTCCTCTCTAAAGAAAATGGTTTTCATGTCATATAAGTAAGGGCTTCCCAATACAATACCACATTTGTCAAGAGGAACCACATCCAGTTCAACCTCATCAACAAATTTTGAAGTGATAACTAATCTAAGTTTACACTACCTAGTTACTTGTAACTTTGCACTATCACATACCCAACCGAGAGAATAAGGGTTCTTATGAGTTTTTGTTTCCAATCCTAATTTCTTGACATTTACCTCATATATCATATTTACTAGGGAACCAGTATCATAAAGAGTATCAACTTTTGTATGCTTAGTTATCACCCTTATATAAAAAGTCTCAATTCTTATTCTTTTAGAATTAGGAGATGGAATTGAGGATCTTGAACTAACATGAGAAGATAGTATACCTTGCACTCCTGCAACTATTATTTGTGTTCCATCACTTGATTTAGACCCCAAATCGTGTTGAACTATGGCAACAATATTTTTCTTTCCTTTTCCTCCAAACCTTTTAGGCCTTATCTTGAGATGTATCTTCCAACACTGAGCATCGTCATACCTTTCCTTTTTGCAATGAGAGAATGTAGACTTCGCTTCTTCTTTATTTACTATAGCTATCTTTTTTTCCTTTTTCTTACTTCCCTTTTGTTGAACATGATCCATGGAGGAATAATCATTAACATCATTCTCCCCGGCTCAAGATGCATAGCTTGGACAAATACTTCATCAAGATTAGTGGGATTAAATAAAAGAATAGTATGGAAAGCATAGCTATGCAATGCACCAATATATTTTAGAAGTTTTTCTTGAGAATATAATGGAATATTTAAATCCAATGCTTTCTTCCTAAACTCTTCAATAAAACTTTGCATACTTTTCCCTTTTCCTTGTCTCAAATTTTGACGTTTCATAATTTATTTTTGTGTATATCCTAAATGATAGAATCGTTTCTTTAATG
This sequence comes from Picea mariana, assembly GCA_032191745.1. Taxonomy (NCBI): domain Eukaryota; kingdom Viridiplantae; phylum Streptophyta; class Pinopsida; order Pinales; family Pinaceae; genus Picea; species Picea mariana. Next base: position 293,026 of record JASDQU010012403.1, read on the forward strand.
CATATGTGAATTCATACCAAGATTAAAGAATCTTACCATTCTTTTGAACACCTTCTTGAAGTTTTATTTCCAACCAAATCAACGTTGTACCTTGAAGTTGAAGAGAGACCAATTGAATCTTTACCACTTCTTCATTAATCTGTTGAACATGACAACAAACAAATATTTGTCGGATCTAATTATGTAATCTCTCTGCATTAAGCTCTCCATTATACATGGGTAAGCAAAATTTGATATCCAACTTCAACAATGGATTCTTTGGAACAATATTCTTATGAGGAGATGGAGACCGAGACAAAGAAGGAGAATGAGAAGCATGTGGAGAATAAGGAGGAGAAGAGGGTGGAGAAGAAATAGATGTATTTTGTGAAGGATGATCATCTTCATTCTTGACTTGAATTGTTCCTTCTCCTCTTCATTGTCCTCTCTCATTGTAGAGCTCTTCCACCATTGCCTTCATTAAAATGTATGGATCAAATAAATCCTCTTCATAGTTAAATGGACTTTTTTCCTTGGTGTGGCCATCTCTCCTCTTCAAGTGCTTCTCCTTGAACTTGTTTCAGGATTATAAGCCTCAAGCTTTCCTTCTCCCTTTTGGAGTCTAGATCTGGTAAGAATTCACACTCACAAACAACATCAAACTAGCTTTCTAGCTATGATACCAACTTGATCTGGATCTTTTACTTAGCTAGTTAATTAATGACTTGATTGCTTAAAGAGTGTGAAAACCAAGATATAAGAAACACATAAAGAGACTATTAGAAATAATAATAAGAAAAAAGAAATAATAATGACACAACGAGATGACGACAAAGTTCACCCAGTGTAGGCTACGTCTCAGGGTTCGCTTCCAATGGAGTGCACTCTTTGATTATGATGCAAAAATTGAAAATCACATCAAAGTCTTCAATCTCAAAGTTGGTGTTCTACTTTTCTACAACACAATGGACTCCAAAAACCTTTGGAATTACCTCTCCCCTTTACCATTCACCAAGAGGGATTACAAAGCTCATATATCTCCTTATTACAAAAGAATCATATAATGCTATGGAAAAATACCCTTTTTTATATGACAAAGTTCGATGGTACAGTTTGGAATCGATCCAGTTTTATGGTAATGACATATATGATTAAAAACCATATATATTATATGGTATAACCAAAAGACTTAAAATAACCATATTATATCAAATCAAAACATTTATATTAACCATAATATATGGTCAACAAAAAATATTCGACCTCATTCCAAAATGAGTCATATGGATATATAATAATGGTTAAATGTGTCAGTCATTATGTGGTAGGACTTATACAAATGTAAGAATAATATACTTATATCATTATGTTTCTTAAATCAATGAACCCCTATGGAACATTGGCAAAGGCATTAGTGTCTTTGGTGTGGATAGTTATATGCGCGAATGTTTTGGCGAAGGTCACAGGTTCTAATCCTCATTTGGCATATGTTATAACCATAACAACTTAAAAATATATTTTATGGCTATTAATAACAAGACCCATCGGTGGTATAGTGGTAAGTGGAGATTATATAAGAATTCGGTTAAGTGGATGGAGTTCGCGAGTTTGAACCTCTCATCGATAGTTTTGGTCACCACTAGATTGGTCCACATATCACCATCATATTGGTCTAGTTGTCACCCCATACAACACTCTTCCACATCATAAATTTCCATGTCAGCTCTAGTTCCACATTAGCCCTAGTGCCATGTCAGCTCCAGTTCTACATTATCTCCAGTGCCATGTCATTACCTACCATGTTAGTGCATGGTCAACGCCACCTTGATGCCATCTCATCTACCAACTTGGATGCCATGCCATGCCTCTTCCACATGTCCATTGCTTAATCTACCATGTGTCTTGTATGGATGCCACATGTCACTTCATATGGATGCCATGTGTCCTCCTGTGGGACTACCATGTGTCACCTATGTCCTTCCTTTTTTCTTGTTTGAAAAAAACTTCAGAACATGATATCTTTCTCATATGAATTCCATTTGATCTCATTCAAGAAACATCAAAAATATCTCATCGATCTCTTCATCATGGCGACCTTTTCATCGAGTTTTTCATGTCCACTTCTCAACCTACCATGTGTCTTGTACGGATGCCACATGTCACTTCATATGGCTGCCATGTATCCTCCTATGGGACTACCATGTGTCACCTATGTCATTCCTTTTTTCTTGTTTGAAAAAAACTTCAGAACATGATATCTTTCTCATATGAATTCCATTTGATCCCATTCAAGAAATGTAAAAAATATCTCATCGAGCTCTTCATCATGGCGACCTTTTCATCGAGTTTTGAGACCTTTGAATTTTGAGGTATTCTAGATCCTTTTGGATCAAGGATAATGGGTGTCTTATTGCAAAATAAAACCATTAAAGAGATCATAATATAAAAAATAATAAGTGGAAGAAATAAGATAATTAAGAGCTTCTCTTGAACAAGAAACATTTTCAAAAAGTGACTCTTTGAATGGTATTCCCTCCTGTATATGAACATCAGTGACTGATTGTGAGTCAGTAGGCTCCACACTAGGAATGGTTTCATAATCAACACGTTCTTCCTCAACATGATTTTACTCTTTCAAACAAGAAGTGGATTATTGTGCTAAAAGTGGTGTGTCTTGTATGTTTCTATCTTCTCCTTAAGTGAAATGATTAGTGTGGTCGTTTTGATCTTGGATAATATGAGAATATGAAATATCTTTCAAAACATGCTCATGGTTAAAATAAAAGAGAAAATCACAACAACTTTTAGAGCAAGAATTATCACTACATAATCCACCAACAATAGGAAAACATTATCGATCTATCTCGGTTGGACTAACATAATTTATAATGAAAGAACAACCCAAATCAAAAGACACTAATTCCAAATTATCCATGGGTGAGGAAGGATTCATGTCATGTGTCCAAATTTCCTTGATCAACATAATGATAAGAATTCATGTATTTCCCCATGGCCTCCTCTTCCATTTATTGTGATGGAAAAGATGAGATAAGATAATGAGAACCTGACATAACCATCAATGTGACCTGAAGTGTCCCATTATCAACAGAAATACTCTCCTATTGGTCAACTATAGAAAAAATTGAACTTGAATTTTCTATAACAAAGGTCTCTTTTTCATCACAAGGAAGGAAAGGGGCGATGGAGTGGTGAGAGTATACATATGCTTCTCCCAAAGAATAATTCGTTCTATGATCTATATCCCCCACAATGAAGAAAAATACATACATATGGAGTCCATCTAAACCATTAGCATTTTCAATATTTTCATTTAAATCCAAATCAATGTGTAAAGGAACATTAAAACATGATTTAGATTCTTCATCCACTATCTCATATGTTTCATTAGTAAGAGAAACTAAAAAGGAAATCAAATCACTGGTAAATGTCTTATCATCCAAAGGAAATCTATAGAAAAGATGAGTAAATATAATAACACAATCTTCAATAGATTCATCTTCGTTCTTCCTAATCTCTAATATCTCTACACAAAATTCATCATAATCATAATTCTCAAAAGCATGCCAAAATTGATGCATAAACTGCTCCCATGTGTATATAGAGGCAGCTAGTAAAGTCTCACACTAGCTCTTGACCCGACCAACAAAAGTGAGAGTGAACAACCTGCAAATGACAGTTCCATTAGTAATATTGTGATAACAACACAATTTCCATAATTTGAAATCATATTCAAATGCATTTATCTTTCCCTCACCATCAAATTTAATTTGTGACAAGAAATGTAAAATATTTCTAAGAGGTTTCGAAGGTATAGTACCAGAAAAAAATCTCCATAAAGGGATATGGTATGGATCCATTAGTAATTTAAAATAAAATTAATAAAAATGAATCCACAATCTCAACTTGTCATTTGGACCTCCTTCTAGTGCCATTTATGTTGACGGGTCTGAATGGCCTGTCAAGTAGGTAAGAGATAACACCCGATGGTAGGTCCCAATTAGACCTAATCTCATTTGGTGTAGCGTTTTTGACTAGTATGTGGGTCTGGTTGCCACTAAGAATTAAAATAATAAAAGGGGGAAAGATAGTGAACTTCTCCCCAAAGAGTTCTAAGTAATTCTAAATCTAATCTAAAATGAAAGAAAACTAATCTAACCTAACTACCGCTAACTGATCCTGCAGGAGAAAAGCTAATAGAATGAGTACAATGAGAGATAATATCATCATAACAAAAAATAATTCATGTATGCTAATGATAAGTGATAACAACAATGCTACATATACATAAAAAATTAGTTGTACAATGCATTCATAACATTATTTCTTTACTCAAAAGGGAACGTGTGATAGCATAAGAATTTAGAATAAAGTGAAGAAATAGTTCATACCTCAAAATTCTATGCTACTCAAGTAGAATATAAGTGCACAAAAAAAAGTCTCATATACATCTACCAAAATCACAAATTCCTAGAATGCCTCTTGTTCTTTATTCATTCACAAGTAATAGTACTATCTTTCATTTACCAAGGGAAAAAGTCCCCCCTTACATTCAGTGAGCTCTCTTTTATAAAATAAGAAAAACTCTTTAGCTCTCATGGTTGTTCATTTCATTTTCCCTATCATTTTGACATTTAACATTTTAAAAAATGAATATGCACTAGTTACAAACAAAATCTAAAGAGACTCCTGAGTGGTTATTCTCACCCTCGAGTAGTTTACAAATGATATTTAACTAAAAATGTTATTGACTCCACTTGTTGGTGTCTTATTCTATTCATTGTGGTGTTTCTAGATGTTTCTAGTGTTTCTATTTTGATTAATATCATTCTATATTCTTCTCCTCTATCTCATCTTTCAATCATGCTCTTGCTAGTCCGATTTAGGCTCTTGCGGCTTTATATATGACTACTTCAACACTACATAGTTTATTCTTCAACAAAATCCAGGCCTCTTATGTGTTCTATGTTTTTGGATAATTTCCACTCTTAATCTACCAACGTTTTTTATTCCATCATGTTCTTCTCTCTTCTAGCTTTCTAACAAGCTATCTAGGGCCTGATTTTGTTACATGTAGCTCTTAACATGGTTGGTTGAAGTTTGCATAATCATTTTTGCCCCCAAATTTTTGGTCTATTTGTTTCTGACATTCTCTATCAATTTTATGGCTTGAAGACCTCACCCACTGCATTCCTCAGTCCGATACCTTTCCAACGAGGTATCACAGACTCAATTCTAACACATGCAACCCAAAATATGTCTGTTTGAAAAACGGTGCTCAACAACCCTTGATCATGTATGTGGGGGAATTTGGGTTTTTTATACTTAACCTAAAAATAAAAATCACACATGCATAAGAGAATTCCATATTGAGTGATTTAAATGGTTTAATCCCTTTTAACCAATTTGAATAAGAACCTAGGGCAAACATAGGACCTATGGCTGTAATATAAATTTGGCGAATTTTCCTCCTAAAACTAAGGATAATTAAAATAAAATGAAATAAAATAAGTAAATAACTAAATTATTTATAATTAACCTACGTTAAAAAACCAAATTAATAATAATAAAAATTGAAATAATTAAATCATTAACGAAAATAAAAAACAAAATAATAAAAATGAAAAATTATCATCTAACCCAATTGAAAACCAAAATTAATTAAGGAAATAACCCCAATCAAAAATTAATTAAGGAAATAACTCCCATCCACTTATGTGCAATTATAAAAATTATATAAATTATCCCAACCCCAACCCACGTGCACTTATCAAAATTACATTGAATGTGTGTTAATAAAATAAATAAAATAACAGATACCCCCTGAAAATGAAAAATAACCAAAGTAAACAAACTATAAAATTGCCGAAAAAAAAGAAAAATGTGGTAAATAATTCCATTGGACTCTATGATGTCGGAGTGATAATCTTCTCGGGGTCACGAATGGTCAAAGTGGTAGGAGTTACATAAAATATCCACTATGATGAACTATAATTCTGATGGCCCATCAGAATTGACCCGTTCCAATTGTCCATCAGAGTGATAACTCATCGAAGTGGAGTGTTTACATAACTCCACCATTCTAATGACTATCATTTTGATAGCTTACAATGGCTCCAAAGAAAAAAAAATATTAAAATAACCAATGGTTCATTTTTGATGTCTGATGGAATGGTTGAAGAAATGGTTGTGTCCGATGGAATATGGATTTTGAATAATAATAAAGTAATTACCATGGCTTAAAACATCATGATGTATATGACCCCAGTGACATGTGGATAGGCCTAAAGCTATGCATACATATTCAATGAGTACAAATTCCAAAGAGAAATATTAAAATGATATTATGTGGTTATTCCAAGGTATGAGGAAGGGATTCCATGAAGATATGAGGCGTGCCTTAGATGGTAATTTCCCTTGGAATTTACCATGAAGTAGATGTGAGGACCAATGGGGAGAAACCTGGGGAGGTCTCATGGGATATCATGTTGAGTTTTAGTGAGTGAGGGTAAAAATGTAGAAAGTTAAATAATAAAAAAATAAAAAAGAAACTATATCAAATGAGAAAATACAACAAATATGTACAACCTAGGACTTAGATGATAAGAAATTAAAACAAAAATTAATTAATTTTTTTTTTTGATGTCTGGAGGAATCAACAACTAGTTGGGCACGTGCTCGCGTTACACGTGGCTGTTTTATCCAACTGCTACAACTATAACCTCCAGGTGTGCCCACGAGGCCCCATACGCGACACACATTGTAAGTCGGGGGGAGTTGAACTTGAAACCTCATGGAACTTCATTTTCACGACACTTGCCAATTGAGCTGCCCCCCTGGGGGAAACAAAAATTAAAATTAAAATTAAAAAGAAATATATATATATATATATATATATATAGTTTTACACACACACACACACACATATATTGTTTTATTTTTTAGTTTTACGGACATATGAGAAAAACAAGGATGTATATATTACACCTTTGGTCTTGAGAAAAACACATCATTTAACAAATAGTTTGTTTAGGTAACACAAATAGTTTATCCATATAAAAACGTATTCACCCCATGTAAAAATAAATATCTAAAGTGAACTTAGTTTTCTCCTATGTAAAAATCTAATGTAACTTTAGGGAAAAACCATGGGGGAAAACCATGGGAAAATACCATGTGCAAATAAATCACGTGTTTTTGCAAAAACCAAGGGTAAAATAGGAATAAATAATTATTAATATCACTCGGAAAATCCATAGTGGTCATTTTGAATGAACACTGTGGATTTTCTGAGCGATATTAATAACTATTCCCACCAAATAAATATTAGAACCCTAAGGAATAAATAAATAAAATGAAAACAAACAAATAAATAAAATGTATATATACAAAAATAAAAAATACAAATACAAATACAAATTAGGAAATTAGGCTAACTTACAAAAAAATCAAGGTTCCATGCCCCTCATAGCTCCATCAGTCAAGGTTCCATACCTAGGAGTTGGAATTAGGAATGAGGTATATCAGGTAGGTTTTGAGAAATCAAGTGTCAAAGTGAGTAGCTAGGCAGTATGGCGATCAAGAACACTATGATTCAGTTGTGACGAATGGAAAGTGACGAAGGGGAAGAAGAAAACACTTGATGTGATGAATCAATGTCACAAGTAGTGACGAATAATAAAATGAGATTGATGTCAACCAGATGTATGACACATATCAATCTAGTCAAGTTGAACATCTCTAAGGGTGAACCTAATAATATGGCGAGGAGTAGGAATACAACCAGATCAAGGAAAAGGTCCTTACGCCAGACTACTATGCATTATACAAATGCAACAAATAGTGAACAAGCATTAAACGATGACACAACAAAGAATTACATCCATGAAGCTCAATGGGCCTCAAGCCTGGGTTTCCACAGAGGGAATATCAAAAGGGGAACTCGGTAAGTATTAATTTGAAGAGGCTCAAGGACAAGCCTACGGGAAAGGTGGATCCAATAGCCTTGGGATCTTCAGACCTCGACGCAACTACAAGCCAAGGTAATATGCTTCCCGATAAGGGGAATCCCATGGAGGGTCAAGTTCAAGGTTCTGGATAAGGATCAAGGGACTCCCCCACTAGCATCTCAAGGATGGACTAGTCCTGTAAATGAAGTGGCCCTACGAACCTGCTCCTACAAAATAGAAAAATGAGATCAACCATGTGATTAAAAGGATACTTGTCAATATGCCATAAATATTATATTCCCTTCCTTCAGGCAAATTTATAAATGAGTCTTTGGTATATTCATCGATAATCATGGTGGTTGTAGATAAGTGTATTGATATTGTATGTGCCAAGTCTCTACTCAAAATAAGGATTAGTGATTTTGCGTTTCAAACTTAGAGTTTGAAACAAAAGAGTATTATTAACATGGGAAACTATAAAGATGAAGACATGAAGTACAAAATGCAAGAAGGAAGAAGCATAACTTGAGTTATCCATTCACAAAATATTCAACAACAAACTCATCCAAGACAACCATTAATTAAGATCAAACCCCCAACTTCCTCAAGATAGAAAAAGAATTAACATTAAGCTCAATCAATACATTATTAGTAAATAGGA
>JASDQU010012403.1:301638-314234 GCA_032191745.1 Picea mariana
AAACACCACCCAGTGAAGTAATAGATATGACAAGAGTTGATGGAATTACCCCTAGAACTAGTGATAAGGGTAAGGAACCACTAATGGAGGAGTTACACACCCTAGGGGGCCTTGAAAATGCATTATGATGGGGAGATCAACCTATTTGAGATCCTATAGAGGAGTTTATAGACTTGGAATCTATAACATGTAATTATTGTAAGCAAGCTATAGTTAAAAGGACCCATAGGAGGAAAATATTAGATATGCATAGTGTTATTTTGTGTACTATTGAAAAATATTTGCTAGATGTCAAGAGAACCAAGCTCAATGATTTTTATCGGCTAGGATAGTTTTTTTCCATGCAACCATTGATAAATCCAAGGTTAGTGAAAATGAGGTTGAAGATATGAAGAAATAGATTGCATCTCTAAAAAATCAAGTTCAGTGTTATAAAGGAGCTCAAGATGCATCATACAAGTTTATTGAGGATGTACTTAAAGAGGACAAGTTTAATGAAAAAATAAGAAAATAATTTATAGTTAAATTATTATATCTGCAAAAGGAAACCCTACAACTATTTGTGCTATACAAGGAAACTCTCATATGGAAGGAGAGGTAAGCCAAGGTCCAATATCAATTACATTTCATCAAGAAAATAAAAAAGAGTTGTGGTCATGAGGATCATGGAATCATGATGTTGACTGAAGAGGAGATAGATAGAATTGAACAATTAGTGTGATACTGGGATAAGGTGGTTGAAGCATCCCAAGACCAAGTGAGGGAAGGATGATATACATGCATCAAAATATGGGTTGTCATTGAAGATTCCACGTCGAAGAGTAGGCTACCCAATGTTGGTCTACAAGATGGTTTTGACAAATTAGAGAAGTGTTAGAAGAGTACAAGAAGATTGTTGACAAGCGAGAGGTTGATGTCAGAGGTGTATCCTCACTTGAGTGTGGTCATATTTAGAAGTTTCTAATAGGATAAGTTAGAATGATAACTAGATTGGAGTCTACTATGCCAAAATTAGAAAAATATATCAAGAGATTTAGACAGGGGAGTGCCACTTTAATTTTTCCTAGGGAACAACACACATTTCCTCATTTAAGTCTATGTGAGGAATTGTTTGATCAATGGGGGAAATATGATGTATGTTGAAACTTCCAGTCCACTAGAAGAATAACGGTATGAAGTTCTTTTATAATATTTTCTATTTTTCTTTATATTATTTTTAAATGTAATTTTGTATATAAATAGGAAAATCAACCTCTAGGAAAGGGTCTTTGGCTCTAGGCAATTTTGGAAGGATTGTAGTTTAGAATTACTTCAAGCTTAATTTAGAAACTCTTTTAGAGTCAAGGGACATGATTTGCTAAATATTTATGGGTGTTAATCCTTAATTGTTGATTATTTTACCATTGAATTGATGTTGCATGCATCTAGTAAGGATTTCAGTTTGCCAAGCTACCTTGTATTGTTGAATGAATCATTAGTCATTATTTTCAGTAAACAATTTTGGATTCTTTACTAATCATTTTCTTATTTTTTGTATTACATCTTTATTATCTAATATATGATGTATTGCATCTTTATTTACATAATTTTCATTTGTTTTTCTTTAGTATAGTTATATTCCCTGAAGGTTATCTACAATAATATTTGTCAGTGGAATTATTTCTTAGAGAATTAAAAGCTACATATCACTTTCATTCACTGTTCCTGAAGGTTATCTTCAAGGAAAATTGTATGGGCTAAATTTCACCCATCGACTAATTTTCCATGTTTTTTCCAATTTTTTTTTTGTCAATTTCCATTTTTTCTAAAAATGATTCGCCCAAATTCTATATGATAAAATTATTTTACCTTAAAAGTTGCCAAAATTTTATAGAAACTATATAAAATCCTTACAAATTTCAATATTTTTACAAAAATATCGCGAAATGTTTTATAGTTTGCATATTAAGGACTAGTATGATTCGCCAAGGTTTCTACATTTTAAGATAAATTTCCTTCCTTAGAATGATCCCTAGTTATCTTTTAGTAACGAATTTATTCAATCTCTCTTATTTAAATTTAATTTCAGAACTTAGCACATAAATAATAAAACATTAAAAAACAAGAAATACTTTTAAATTGATTCATAAATCTAATCAAATTGTTGTTGGACCATTAACCTAGAGGATTATTCCATCCCAAACATGGAAGAGTCTAATTGGGAATCTTCCTTGGGTTTAATCCCCATTGTTGAGAATTGGGAATCTAATCTCCTCAACATTTCCATAGAGTCCATATAGATCCAAAGCTCCATTGAGTAATCTAGACAACCAGAATAAGGAAAGTAACAACGAGAAAAAGGAAGGTAATCCTATTTAGAGAATTCTTCCCTGGAATCCTTCCAAACTATAGAATAAAAATTGGGGGAGAACCTTGACTTACCCAAAAATATTGCAGGAAAGAAACACCACTCCAAGATCCAAAATAATAGGTTGAAAGCCACCAACCAAAACCACAAGAAGGAATAATTGAATTGTCGCATGTAAGAATCCATATCCCAAGTCATAATCCCACCTTGTTCATGCCAGATTAGAAGTGTTGATTCATAGTTGTGCATGTGATCCATCTAAAGCACACAACATGGGAGTGATCTCTTTACACAATGTTTGATACCAAGTGTTATGTCACCCAAACTATGAGCCATGTGCACCTTTAATGTGAGCCTAGGCTAGTTGACATATATCATAATGGTATTGGTTCTTGGTAAACCGTATTATTAATAAAAATAATCCCATATTTTCCTAAAGTTTCCTTATTTACGTATTGATCAACTTGGTACTTATTTTCCCAAAGTACATGATAGAACTTAACCTTGGGAATGGAATTCATATCTTGTATGATTCTAAGAAACACCAAGGCTAACTTGAAATACAATGGTTCCCAAGATCATGTGTCTTATAACATTCTTTGAATCCCCCACTACAATTAGATTTTGAATATGAAGGATACTATCTTGATTGTTAGAAGACATTCCCTGACACCAGGCATAGGTATATTCAATTGTTCCTCCAAGGTTAGTGATAACCCCTCCCACACCTGCCACCCTAGGACATAAGGTGTATTTTTATTATAGATTATTGTTGGAATCATAAGGTGTAATTTATTTTTCTACACTTTTCATTGGTGTCAACAATTAATTATGCTTTATAGCATACTATTGTTATATCATTTTCAAAATGTCTAAATTGTAAGTCTTTTCAATGATTCCAAAAAAATGGAGGGATCAAAGAATTACAAAACATCGAATCGACACAGTCTAAGAACATTAATCTACAATGAATTATGGAAAAAAAATCCACAAAACACTTTGATGGTGCACTATTATGAATGTGGGAGTTGAAATATGAAAAAACATAGATGTTTATTCATAGCATCGTTTCACAAGAAGTCTATGTTCATATTGAAAATTGTGTGTATGCTTGGAAAGCATTGAAAAATATAAAAGTTTTGTTTGATTTTGAAACGAAATCTAAAATAATTGATCTTAAATTGAATATTACAACACAAAATAGATGATGGAGTAAATGCAATGGAGTATATATCAATAATAAAAAATATCAAACAAGAAATTACTAAAGCAATTTTTTCTGAAATTGAAGATAGTGTGATGGTCACAATTTTGATATCATAGGTGTAAGATTCATACAAACAATTTTTAGAGACATTACAAATAATCGATAAGTTGGAGAATGCAAGTTTTAACAAGTTCAACAATTTGTTATCAAATCTTGAGAAAATTTTTGGAAAGAAGAAACAATCAAGGGAGCATGCATTAGTTTCAAGCACAAGCAAGAAAACCAATGAAGTATAACAAATAAAAGCTGTTTTCACCAACAAGAGTAATGGACACCATTGCAATCAAAATCATTGTTCCATTAGAGTGTTGAGCCTCAACAACCCCTCATTATTTTAAATTTTTGAATAAATAATAATGGGTCCCTTTTATTTTTTTCAGTTTGTTTTGATTTTACATTCTTTTTGTTTTCCTTATTCAATAGAAATCATATTAAATAAGCTTTGTGAATATTAAAAAAAAATCAATAAATCAATAAAACTCATCCTCAAGGTTTTATCGATGTGTCAGTGACCGGTGGTCGGGATTATCTTCTTCTATAAACTCACTTTAAATTCCCCTGATTCTTGGTGGTCTGATGTCTCGATTGGACCCAACTGGTTTTCGCTTTACCTTTTTTCTTACAATAATGTTCTCGATCCTTGGTAGTCTGGTGTCTCAGTTGGATAGGATCAAGTTTGATCTCCCAGTGGATCAATGCTTGATGTTCCATTTGGATCAGGCCGGATCTCACATTTGTTCCAAATTTCATAATAAACTCTCGGTGGAGTGGTGACTTGGTTAAATTGGATCGAGGTTTTCTCCTTGCGTGTGTTGTATTTTGTTTAAATAATAACCTATTTTTTGGTACTTTGATTAGGTGGATAATGACTAGATTAGGCGTGATAATGCAAAAAATAGTTATAATAAATACACCAGCCCGAGCTTCAATTTTTTGTTTAAAGTTAGGTGTTAATATATCTCAGTGAATCGATACTCGGTTATGAACATTTCCTCGCAATGTTGAATAGATTAACAGAATTTTCCTACGTTTAATGGTTCTAACACTTTGGGTTACAAGAATTATATGAGTTTATTGAAACATTGGGTTAAGATCAAAGCTCTATCAAACAACCTAAATTCATGAATTAATATTATCTTCATCTTTGTTAGAAATTCATACAGTTCCTTTTGGGTTCGATCATTAACCTTGTCTGCATTAATTTAGGAGTCTAAAAGCACATAATTCTTCCCAATTTTCTTCTTCTAGTTAATTTTGTTGCTCACAATTCCAATGAAACTAATTTAACCAAGTCTATTAAATTTTGTTTTTAAATATTACCATGAGTTGTTTGTTTGCAGGTATTATCAACACAATATAACTAGGAAAGGGAAGGGAAAGCAACATAAGGTCGAAGAATAAGAGATCAAGAAAAACACCAATTTTTTTCTCGGATACTTCTTTCAAGACAACATAAACTAACAACTTGGAGTGGAGTGAAATATACAAGTTCATCTAGGATGGTGACTTTTCATAGGAATATGAGTCTGATGATGACAACCTGGTCGACATCAAGAAGTCTGGTCTTCATAAGATAGTTTCCAGACTAGCGGTCCTTCCCTACAATGATATGGTAGGGTGGATTATTTCTCACATCGATGTTTCCACTTGTATTGTTATCAATTCATCTCGTCAAATTATTGGGTCTCTTAGACCAGATGGCATTTCAAACATGTATAAAATAGATGCACCCATAGTTTGTTTAGATGACAATTTTATTATGAGTTTCATTCAGAAGGAGGTTGAAGGGGAATAAATACAAATGGATAATTTAATTAGGGATTGGTGGCATGACCACAATTCATTTAAAATTATTGGAGACAAATATACCCTATTCCAAGGTTGAAGAAACCCTCCAAGATGATATCCATCATGCTTTGTCACCTTTAGGGTGAAAAGGACTCTTCTAAGTTTAAATTGAGTTGGGTTCCCCTTATCGATCAGGTTATTAAAGAATAAACATTCAATCAGGCTCATATCATTTCTGCCAACATCAAGCTAGAGGTTCAAAATTCTTGAGAAGCACAACCAGGTCATTTCCCAAGATTCTTTATGTCTGGTTATTTAACTGATGTTGTCTATGCATTCACACCTTTTTTTTTTTATCCTGGAATTGGTCCCCTTCTGAAGAGGCTGTTCACATACATTTTTCTAAAATGTTGGTAATAAATTGTAAAAAAATATTTTATGAGCAATTATTTCATTGTTCCTTTGCGCCTTATTTTGAAAAATCAATCATCCCCATATTCACTCAAGATTCCATCAACACTATTAAGGAAATCAATGATTATTTCAATGATGAGGTATTCTCATACATAAGAATCTATGGATGTGAAGGGGCTCCCCATTTACTACCTTGATATGTTCCAAAGAGACTGACACTCAGAGAGATTACTTATCAAAATATTAGTGTTGGAATTGTTTCCTCTTTTTCAAGGATTCAAAATAGGTAATGGTCATCCTTCCCAATTTTATTAGGCATATTTTCTCTATTAAATGCAAAACATGCTCAGAAAGAGGTGGATCAAATGGAAGGAATCTGGCTAGCCCAGGGGAATTTCATGAAGCATGACTCAACAAAAAATGTCAAAAAACATTGCAGTATAGTAAAAAATTTCAAGGCATACAATCACGAGGATGACCCATTCGACATCGTCTTCCAAAGAGATACAATTTTCCAAGAAGTGTCTCAACAAATTAATGAAATAAGAAGTAGTTCCAAAATACAACAATTCCTTGAATGGAAATTCAAGAGAAAGAAGGAATTTTTAAAGGAGAAGGATGAGAAATGGGGTATTATACAAATATATGTTGATGAAGAGGAGGATGAGAAATCCAGATATGAAACAAAACATGAACACAATGTCTCTACATCTAGCAGGCAATAGACAAACACGATAAAAAAAACAAGGTAACTAGAGAAGAAGATCAGAATAAAGCAACAACACAGACTCATGAAAAAACTGTTGAGGTAAATGTAGAGGTCAATACCGATAGTGATACAAATAATATTCAGCCACCAATTGTTCCTACTATTTTTGCTATTGACACTTCTCTAATCACTTCCATTCCTAGAATATTAGTCCAAACATCTTTTGAATTTGATAATCTCCAACCAATTTAGGATACAACTCTATTATTGGACACCTACACATTTGACAATACAACTAAGACCATTTTAAAGAGGAAAAGTAAAAGAAGAAATATTGCACATCATGAAGAAACTACATAAGAAGTTGTTAAGCTTTGGGATGCCACACATCTAAATGAAGAAGAGTTTGTAGAGGAAGTTGTTGATGCCTTAGAGGAATTTTCTTATGTAAACAAATGACTAGTGAGTATATTATCTGCTCAATTAAAAAAGGTAAACAAAAAGGTATTGGAACTACACGAATAGTTGAGTTAGAAAGAGACCATTTGGTCAAAAGAACATCAAGTTTAGTTGGATAATCTTATAGAATAAAATAGAATATCTTTGGATGTCATTGGACAGTTAAGAACTGAAATAGATGATTTCAAATATGAACATGAAAAACAAATAGTTGTTATTCAGAATGAGAAGGAGGAAATGAGAAAAAACCATGGAAACCAAGTGGACACTTTGGTTTCTCAATTAAATGATTTGAAAACAAAAGTAAAGAATTCATAAACCTTAAGGAAAGAAGAAGTGGAGTTAAACAACAAAATATCCTCTCTCGAAGAATTATTCTATGGAAAGCTATATGAAATCAAAGAATAACATGAAAAAGTGCTACAGTTTATTACAGAATCTCAAACACAGTTTTAGAAACAAAAGGAATCTCAAAGGTCATTTGATAATTTGAAAGCATGAGAAGCAAAAGAAATCAATTTTCCTCAAGATTACTCCATACTGTTTGAAGAAGAAAAAATACAAATGCAAACCTCACTGGACTCTTGGCATAACAACTACTTATTTACACGGGATTTAATTAGGGAGACTAGCAAGAGATTTTCATATTTGTGGTATCTATATCTAGATATCATCGAAGATTATGAAATTCTTCATGTATAGTTTCTTATCCAATCAATGTTCATTTCATATTTCGTTGCATATGTGAATCAACAAATAAGCTCAAGAACAAATGGGATCATACAACTAAGTTTTTTTGGAGATATTACACACACCTAGAATTTTATTTTTATTTTATTTTCCTAAGTTTATTTGGCTATGTTGAGGGTCCCTTAGTCTAATATTTTCTCCCCTCATTAAGGATATTCTCCGCTAGACAAGGGTGCCACATACCCTCAAGTCAATTCTCAGTTACAATTCAGTTATACTAGCTAAGTGAAGTGTTGCATGTCAAAATTGGTTTTATCACCAATTATTGCATGCTAACCTTGGGATCATCACTAGTAATGGGAATTTGCATTGGGATCATCACCAGTAATGGGCATTTTCATTGGGATCATCACCAGTAAGGCACATTTCACATGTGTGAGTGATCTTCTCCTGATTTCACTTCGGTTTGACTAGTTAACTGACGACTGCATGGCCAATTAACTAGGACTAGGTGGTAATTGACTCCAGTGACTATCAGTGTGTGTCATATCTCTCTAAAACACTCCTAATAAGAATTATTTGACCACTGTGGTGATTTAGTTGTGTGATATATATTATATCATTTGTATTGTATCATTTTTCTCATTCGGTTAATAGAAATTATTTCATTCTTTCCTCCATTTTTGTCTCTTATCTTCACACCATTGGATGTTGTGTATGCTTCATTGTTAGTTAGATCTTCTGTGTAGGTATCTCAGAAGATCTACATGGTATCAGAGCCCACAGGTCGCTAGCAAGGATCACCACTAACACTGTTTTGAAGGTACCAAAGATGAAACAAAGAAGCATGAAAGATGGAATCTCCCGCATCTACCATTCTAATTCCATATAACTATTTTGAATGGAAGACAAGAATTATAATCCATATAAAGGGTAAAGTCTTGTATCCGATAGTCATGGCCACAAAATCATAACCCACCTCAGCATTGGAACAAATCCAAGTACCTAAATCGCATGGACGAGGCTCATAGTGTCCTATGCATAACTATTTCTCATGACCTATAGTTTCACATCGATGCATGCAATACACTAAATGAGATATGGACCAACTTGGAAGAAATATTTGGAAATTAGGATGAAATGAGGGGAAATTTTCTCGAAGTAGAGATAAACTCCTTGGATCCGAAGAAATTTTACAATCTCCAAGATTTCTTCACCAATTTTAAATCTCTCCTTCTTGAATTGAAAGACTATGGTATCGAAAAATCCAAGCAATAAAAAAAACTAGTTCTTGCTATCATGGAAAAACTTGGACACAAATTTAGTGTATTTGTCTCCACATTTCATTCTACCAGATTCACTGCAAGAGAAACCTAGACCACGCCTTCATTGTCATAATTTATTGAGGATTTGACACGGGAGTAGGATAAGGTAATTCATATGGGAATAATTAAGGGCCCAAAGGCACATGCACTTTTTGTGCATGATTGTAGCAGCTCTCAAAATCCTAAATCCAAAATGAAAGGAAAAGAAAGGGTGCATGCATATCCAAAGAAGGAAGGGTACTCCAAAACCTTCAATGATTCCTCTAGTTCAAAAGGTGGAAAATGAAAGAAAGGGAAGAAGTTTGGTTACTGCAATCATGGGAACCATCCATAATCAACCTACATGAAGAAGTAGATTGATCAGATGGATCAAATTATTTAGAAAAATAATCTCCGGGACTTCATTCCTGAGACTTACAAGAAGAAATCGAAAGATCAATACCCTAAGAAATCAAATCCCCAAGCATTAGTTGTTTTACATTGTTCCCTTGACACCTGGATTGTATATTTAGGCACTTTACATCATATGGAAAAAACAAAGGATATTCTATCTTCTGTAATTGTATGCACGGGACCTCATATCCTCATGGGGGATGACACTCCAGTCGAGGTCACTGAAAAAGGAAGAGTGGAATTAGATCATGGAAATTTTGAGAACATTCTCCATGT
This sequence comes from Picea mariana, assembly GCA_032191745.1. NCBI lineage: Eukaryota > Viridiplantae > Streptophyta > Pinopsida > Pinales > Pinaceae > Picea > Picea mariana. The sequence continues at coordinate 311,307 of JASDQU010012403.1, forward strand.
TCATCAACTATTCATGAATCTACTCTTAGTGTACCATATTTCACACACATGCTCAAGCAAAAACATGGAGTTCACACCAGACTCTGTGTCCATTTTCAACATGAAATATAACTCAAAAATTGTTGTCGGGGAGGTAAATCATAAATCTAGGTTATATATTTTTACTAAGTTTATTGAACTTTATTCCTATATACTACTTAGGGATTATGATGAAAGTATTAAATTATGGCACGAGAGGTTTGGTCACCTGAAATTTAGGTACATGCAACAACTTAGCAAGAAGGGGATGGTAACCAAGTTACCTGATATCCACTTTTTTGAAGGAGTTTGTGAAGGATGTGTCCTTGGAAAGTATCCTCAAGAGAAATTCAAGAAATGGAAGGCTCATAGGGCCTCCTCTCTATTGGATCTAATCCACAATGATCTCATAGGTCCATTCTCTCATCCATCCATCGGAAAAGCAAGGTATGTGCTTACATTTTTGGATGATTACTCACATTATACTTGGGCATTTTTTCTCATACAGAAGCCATAGGTCTTTGAGCACCTAAAAGAGTTCAAGGCACTTGTTGTCAATCAGGGAGAAAGATAAAATCCCTCAGAATAGATAATGGGGGGGTTTATGTCAACATAGATGTTTAAAGTATTTGTCCCAAGGCTAGGATACAGTTGCAACACACAGTACCATACACTTTGCAGTAGAACGAGGTTGCTGAGAGGAAGAAAAAATCGCTCAAGGAGATGGCCTCTTGCATGTTACATGCAAGGTCAATTCCTTAGAAGATTTGGTATAAGACACTTAAATATGCCAAATAAATACAAAACAAATCTCCTCATAGATATTTCAAGGATCAGACTCCTTTTGATGCTTGGAGCAAAAACAAACTAGAAGTCACCCAATGGGCCTGCATTCCCTCTAAGAAGAGGAAAGCACTAGATCGACCGAGCACAACATGTATTTTTGTTGGAAACCCAGATGGTGTGAAATTATATATACTTATTGATCCCTCTACAGACCAGCTCATCATTGAGTGCAGTGTTCAATTTGAGCAAAGTCTTTCGCATGCTCCACAAGAGTTGCATGAAGATACTTTTGTCTTTCCACCAATTCGAGATGATGAGTTTACACATTCAAACTCCACTTTAGATATAAGTTTTGATATAGATTCAGAGGATTCAAAGCATTCATATGCACATTCAAAGAATTCAGATGCATCTTTAGTACATGTAGATGAGGAGTCAGGGCATATTCCTAAGTGAGCACAATCCACACTTCAGGATGCAGGAGACCTTTTTGGGGATCCAGTGGATCAGAGGAGAACTAGATCTTAGTATGAGGATCCTCCTCATGTACTCACTACCACTAAACCCACGATGCCTCTACATTGTTATAGGGTTTAGTCTTCAAAATCGTAGACCTACAAAGATGCTGTCGATAACCCCTTTTGGGAAGCAGCCATGTAGGAGGATTACAACTCTCTCCTTGAGAAATAGACTTGGGATCTGGTTATGCTTCCTTCAGAAAATAATATTTTCAGATGAAAATGAGTGTACAGGACCAAAAAGGTGGCAGATGGACAGGTGAGAAGACATAAGGAAAGACTGGTTTCTAAGGAATTTTATCAAATACACGGGATCGACTATGATGAGACTTTTGCTCCAGTACCAAAGTTGGACTCTATGAGGTTGGCCCTTACCATTAGAGAATCCAAGGGATTGCAGGTACATCATATGGACGTGAATACTTATTTTCTTCACATGGATCTCTCAAAGGAGATTTATATGGAGTAGCCACCTAGATTCATACATAATTCACCTTTAGTGTGCCAACTCAAAACGTCGCTCTATGGCCTCAAGCAGGATCCTAGAGCATGGTACACAAAGATGGACTCCTTCTTACTCTCCAAGAATTTTTTCAAATGAAAATATGATCCAAATGTCTACATGTTAAGGACCACTAACTCACTTCTAATCCTAGTTCTATATGTGGATGATCTTTTGATCACCAGAAACTTGATTTTAGCGGTTGCCTCGATCAAGGGAATTCTTCATGATAGGTTTTTTATGATGGAAATGGGTACACTCCATTTATTTCTTGGTCTCGATATCAGCCATGATGCTTCAAGAATCAATCTATCTCAGACTAAGTATGCTCGGGATCTCTTGGAGAGATTCCACATGACAAATTACAAGTCTGCACCTACATCTTTCTTATCTAGGGTTAGACTTGAGGATGGTTAGGATACATCAATGGTGGACAATACTCTGTATTGACATATTGTGGGGAGTCTTTTGTATCTTTCCCACACTTGACTAGATATATCATATGCATTAGGGGTAGTCTCCAGGTACATGAAGGAACCGCATGAGTTACATTGGAAGGATTCCAAGCACATCCTCAGATAAATTCCAGGCACCATCAATTATGGGATCCACTATGTAGCAGGTTGTAATTTGAATCTCATAGGCTTCACCAATTATGATTGGGCTTGGGATGGAACTAATTGGAAGTCCACATCTAGATACACTCTTAATTTGGGTTCAAGGTCTATCTGTTGGTCGAGCAAGAAGTAGTATATTATTTATGTATCTCCAACTAAGGCAAAGTATAAAGGAGTTGTTAAAATTACCATCCAAGCATTGTGGTTAAAAAAATTCCTTATATAGTTTGGCATCCATTTCCACAAACCAACCGTCATTTGGTGTGACAACCAAATTACTCTCAAGTTTTGTAGAGACTCAGTGCAACGGCAACAAACAAAGCATATTGAGATCCATATGCACTACATCATAGATATAGTCAATGAGAGAACTATTGACATGTAGTTCTATCCTTCCTTTGAAAATAATGTTGACATATTCACCAATACTTTCTCTAAGTGGAAGTTTCACTCTCTACGCGATCATCTTGGAGTGAAGGAGTACACA
>JASDQU010012403.1:314334-326066 GCA_032191745.1 Picea mariana
TTTCCCTCTTTCATCACTTTATTTCATTGTTAATTAGTTTCAATGTTCATGGGTACCTAACATGGTCTTTGTTTTCGGGACCCATTCATTATGTATACTCCCTAGTAGTGTTCAAAGGGGGGGAGGGTGTTGTTGGAGATATTACACACACCTAGTATTTTACTTTTATTTTATTTTCCTAAGTTTATTTGGTTATGTTGAGGGTCCCTTAGTATGAGATATTATCCCCTCATTAAGGATATTCTCCCCTAGACAAGGGTGTCACATACTCTCCAGTTGATTCTTAGTTATCATTCAACTAAACTAGTTGAGTGAAGTGTTTCATATCAACATTAGTTTAATCACCAAGTGTTGCATTCTAACCTCAAGATCATCACCAGTAATGCACACTTGAATTAGGATCATCACCAACAAGGAATATTCCACATGTGTGAGTGATATTCTCCTCATTTTACTCTGGTTTGACTAGTTAACTGACAACCGCATGGCCACTTAACTAGGAATAGGTGGCAATTGACTCCAGTGACTTCCAGTGTGTGTCAAATCTCTCTAGAACACTCCTAATGTGCATTACATGACCACTATGGTAAGTCAATTGTCTAATAAAAAGTATATCACTTTTATTGTATCATTTTTTTCATTCGATTACTAGAAATTCTTTCATTCTTTCCTCCGTTTTTGTCTCTTATATTCACACCAGTGCATGTTGTGTATGCTTCATTGTTAGCTAGATATTCTATGTACATATCTCAAAAACTCTACAATTTTATGGAATGTGGAAAATGTCAAGGGGTACATACTTGGTGCATGGTTGATGCACTTTTTTATGGTACAGGTTGATTACAGGTTGAGGTACAGGTTTATGCATAGTTGATGCATGGTTTAGGTTTATTGGTATAGGTTTACAACGGTATATCTCACAGTGATAGTGTGACATTGGTTCCATCATTCTACTTATACTTTAGGGTGGTTGGATGGGGCAAGGACAACTGTTGTATCCACCTTCCGGTTGTAGTCAGAGAACATAGGGGATTATAGCCTCCTTTTGGTTGTAGCCTCCTTCTGGTTGTAGCCAGAGAATAGGGGAGTTGAAGCTTCCTTCAGGTTATAGCCTGAGAAACAAGGGGGTTGGAGCCTCCTTCCATTTGCAGCTAGAAAACAAAGGAATTTGGTGCTTCCAATGAATGTAATTCTTCAAGACATATAAGAAAAAACATTTTGTGGTTTTCTCTTGCGTTGGGTTTCCACATAAAACATTGATGTACTGTGTATGTGTATTATTGTTCATTTATTCATTGCTTATTTACTCTGCAGTTATTGGATGATAATGCTACATTGATATAACACTTGGATTATATGGTTAAAATGGATTAAATTGCTCTATTATTGATTCACCCCCCCCTCTTAGTAATCCAACAATTGGTATCAGAGAAGGTTCCTTTAGAAACCAGTTTAACCATTGAAAGGTAGATCATGGAGAGCAATAACTTGTATAAAAATGGAATACCACTGTTCAATGGACAAAAGTATGCATTTTGGAGCATAAGGATGAAAACATATATACAAGCACAGGGATTTGAAATTTGGCAATCAATTGTAGATGGATACGCAGCACCAACAATTCCACCAACAAATGAGAAAGTAGTGAAACTCGGTCAGAATAATTCCAAAGCAAAAAATGCACTTTTGAATGGTCTTAGTGGAACGGTATTCACCAAAGTTGCACATTGTAAATCCGCTAAAGAGATTTGGGAAAAACTTCAAAATATTTATGAAGGAGATTCAAAAGTCAAAATAACAAAGATTCAAACTTACAGAAGTCAGTTCGAACAACTTAAGATGAAGGAAGACGAGAATATTGCAGCTTACTTTTTACGAGTTGATGAAACAATAAATACAATCATAGGATTGGGAGAAGAAATCAAAGAATCTGTAATTGTTCAAAAAGTACTAAGATCTCTTCCTATGATATTTGACCCTAAGATATCATCACTAGAAGAAAGATCACATCTAAACTCAATAAGCGTGGATGAATTACATGGAATCTTCACAGCATATGAAATGAGAATTGAATAGGAAAATCCATATATAAAAGAAGCAGCCTTCAAAGCATCCAAAAAGTCAAAGAAAAAGGGAAGGAAAAAAGAAGAACATAGCAACAACAGTGACGTTTCAGAAGATGATGAAGAAGTGGCCAACTTTGTCAAAAGACTGAAGAAGGGAACTGACGGTAGGTATAGAGGTAAGCTTCCTTTAATTTGTTTTAATTGTGATGGTATTGGTCATTTTTCTAACAAATGTCCTTATAATAAAAAGAGAAATGATGAAGGTTACTCAAAAGGTAAGCAAACATATAAAGGCAAAAGAACCACAAAGAAAGTTTTCAAGAAAAGATTATGCACCAAAGAAGACATCTCATCATCAGATGAAGATCAAGTCAGTGACAGTGAGACATAAAGAGTTCTATTCATGGCAGTAGAAGACTCTCATAAATAAGACTCTGAAGAAGAATATGAAGAAGCCGAAGAAGAATATGAAGAAGTCAAAGAAGAAATTGAAGAGGCAAAAGTTGACTACCGAGAGAAATTAATGTGTGCCATAGAATTTATCAGAAGAGAAAAAAAGAAAAAGAAGAAACTATAAGAAGATCTAGACAAGAAAGAAGACACTCAATAACTAGAACAAATGATCACAAATTTAAAGGTTCAAATAGAAGAAGAAAAATACAAGATCATTAGAAACTTGGAAGCAAAGATTGTCACATTAAGAAAGGATCTTCAAAAGAAAAATATGCAGAACAACTCAAAATTTTTGGATGACATTATCAGTAGTCAAAAATCTCATCATGACAAGTCCGGACTTGGATACAATCAGACAACAAAAGGATCAAGCTCCAAAACAACAGAGCAAGAAACGTACCCAAAAAGATATGCAGAAACAATCAAAGGGGATAGGAAAATCTACAAGGAAGATTACAAGGACACTCCTCCACTGAGAAGATTCAGATTTCATAATCAACAACCGACAGATAGGCCTTAGGAAGAAGAAGAATTTATAAGAGTACCTCCTTTCAGAAGATCTTCAACTATCAGGTATCAAACAATCTTTTTTTGGTTTATGTTATGCATGTAATAATTTTGGACATAAATATGTGATTGCAGAGCTAACAACAAGAACAAAAACAATTTTAAAATTCATACACAAAGGGGTTATCCAAGAAGGCCTAGTGAAACACAGAGAAGAAGTTACAACATGTTTGAATCTTTGAGCACTGAAGTGGAATGTTACAAATGTAACAATTTTGGACAGATGGCCAAAGATTGCATATTGACAATCCCTCCTAGAGAATCACAACATAATAACAACAGTCACAGATAGGAACCTCATAAAACGACATGGATAAGAAAGCAAGATCAATATAGCAATGAAGAATACACACTCACTTTACAAGCTAAGAAGAAGAAACATGGTTGGTATGTTGACAGTGGTTGTTCAAAACACATGATAGGTGATAGAGACATGTTTCTTACATTACGATAGGAAAGAGATGGATCAATCTCCTTCGGAAATCATGATTCAGCTAAAATCATTGGAAAAGGCACAGTCATAATTGGGAACAAGAATACCAAGGCAGAAAATGTTCTACTAGTAGAAGATATGAAACATAATCTTCTAAGTGAGTCAAATGTGTAACCAAGGTCATAAAGTTACTTTCTATTCACAAAAGTGTGAGATAAGAAAAAAAGGTTCAAGAAAATTGATTGCTACAGCTGCGAGAACTTCAAGCAACATTTATGTATTAACTGAAAATGGAAATGAAAATTGTTTTCTAGGAAAGGAAGATCAAAGTTGGCTATGGCATAGAAGAATGGGTCACATACATTTTGATAACCTTGTCAAAGTCAGCAAAAGAGAAGAAGTTAGAGAAATGGCCCGGATCACAAAACCAATCAACACTTTATGCAAGCATTGTCAACAAGGAAAGAAAACAAAGACCAGGTTCAAATCAAAGGAATATTCAACGACAAGACCACTGGAAATTGTGCATACTTATCTAGTTGGACCAACTACAACAAAGGGTTTAAAATGTGAGAAATACTTTATGTTATTAGTTGATGATTATACAAGAATGACTGTAGTTTTCTTTCTCAAGAATAAGTCAGAAGCATTTGAAAACTTCAATATCTACAAGGAAATGGTTGAAAATGAAATGGATTAAAAAATCAAATGCTTGAGATCTGATAATGGAGGAGAGTTGAATTCAAAGGAATTTATGGACTACTGCAGCAGTTATGGAATAAAAAGACAATTCTATGTTGCTAGGACACTTCAACATAATGGAGTTGTTGAAAGAAAGAACAGGACAATACAAGAAATGGCTCGAACAATGCTAATGGATTCCAAATTGACAGATATATTTTGGACACAGGTAGTGCATACAACAGTTCACATTCAAAATAGAGTAATGCTCAGAAACAACACTTACAAAACTCCCTACGAGCTATGGAAAGGAAGACTTGCAAATGTGAATCACTTCATAGTTTTTGGAAGAAAATGCTACATTAAAAGAGAAGATGGAAAAATGGGAAAGTTTGACTCTCGTGTGGACAAAGGAGTACTTGTTGGTTACTCAAGTAAAAGGAAAACATACAAGTGTTATAATTTGAGATTGAACAAAGTTGTAGAAATCATCAACATAACAATTGATGAAACACGAAGACCATAATCAAAGGAAGAAGAAAATGAATCAATGGAACAACTTTTCGAAGAAGGAGAAGAAGACGAAAATGAAGTAGAAGAGGAAGATGAAGAGAATCTGACAAAATAAGAAGAGMAAGTTCGACAAATGCCTCCAAAGACACCTAGCAGACGAGTACAGAAGAATCATCCTTCAGATCAGATTATCGAAAACAAGGATGCAGSAGTTGAGACTAGAAGAAGAATCTGTTCACGAGAACAAACACACCTAGCATTCACATCTACAATTGAACCAACCTATTTTGAAGAGGCCAACAAAGATGAATTTTGGAACAAGGCCATGGATGAAGAATTGGATCAAATAGAGAAAAATGACACTTGGGAATTGGTTCTAATACCAAAGGATAAGAATGTGATTGGCACAAAGTGGGTATACATGAATAAATTGAACGAAGATGGACAGGTTACAAGGAACAAAGCTAGATTGGTATGTAAAGGATATGCACAGGTTGAAGGAATCGACTTTGAAGAGACATTTTCCCTGATTTCCAGAATGGAAGCAATCCGATTACTTTCAGCTTATGCATGTTCCAAAAATATTAAAGTGTATCAGATGGACGTAAAATTAGTTTTTCTAAATGGGGAACTTGAATAAAAAATCTACATTGAACAACCAGAAGGATTTCAGTTGTCAGAGAATGCAGACTATGTGTGCAAATTAAAGAAGGCCTTGTATGGTCTAAAACAAGCTCATAGAGCATGGTAATCTAGACTGGATAAATATCTACAATAGGTAGGGTTCAGAAAAGGAAGTGCAGACAACAACCTCTACATCAAGGTAATATTTTATTAATTGAAGTTTATGTTGATGATATTATTTTTGGTAGTGATGATGACAGATTAAGCCAGAAATTTAAAAAGGATATGTAGAATGAATTTGAAATGTCATTACTTGGAGAACTATCCTTCTTTCTAGGACTTCAAATACATCAAAGAAACCAAGGAATTTTTATTTCTAAAACCAAGTATATTAGAGAAATGCTAAAGAGGTTCAGAATGGAAGATTGCAAACTAGTTATCACTCCCTTGCAAACCAATTGGAAGTTAAGCAAAGATGATGATTCAAAGTATACATATCAGAGGCAATACATGCCAATGATTGGTAGTCTACTGTATGTGACAACATCCAGACCAGATGTAATGCAGGCAGTTGGGCAGGTGGTACGATTTCAAGCAACACCAAAGGAATCACATGTGTTAGAAGTAAAGAGGATTTTCATATATCTCAAAGTAACAAAAGAGTTTGGATTATGGTATCCAAAAGGAAAGGATCTATCTCTTATTACCTACACATATATAGATTGGTTAGGTTGTATTGATGATCGATAAAGAACCAGTGGAGCAACGTTCTACTTGGGTGAGTGTTTAGTATCATGGCTAAGCAAGAAAGAATAATTATTATCTCTATATACAGCTGAGGCAGAGTATATTGCAACAACAACATGTTGTACACAAATTCTTTGGATGAAACAAACTCTGATAGATATACAGGTTGAGTATGATGAGTCCATTCCAATCTATTATGATAATACAAGTGCCATTAGTATCTCAAAGAACCTGGTGATGCACTCCAAGACGAAGCATAGTCCAATCAAGTATCACTTTCTATGGGAATAGGTTGCAGAAAAGAACATTAGAGTTGAGTATGTGGGCACAAAAGAACAAGTGGCAGACATCTTTACAAAACCACTTCCATGGGAAGCCTTTGAGTATATTCTCCAGAGACTCAGAGTTATTTCTACTCCAAAATGAATACTTTTGAATTCTTATCTTATATGTCTTAGATGTACACGAGGAAGCACCAAAAAGAGGATAGTTCAATTAGGGGGAGCAGCCCTGGATGGAAAGATATCTTTGTCATCGATGACAAAGGGGGAGAGATTTATTAGATGCAGAGGAAAGAGGTATGATTCCAGGGGGAAAGATGGTCACGAAGATGCAGAAGAGAGAGACATGGTTCCAGGGGGAGCATGAGTGATATGAATTCAATATTACATGACATAATTTCAATTTTGCATCAGAGTGTTTCCATCAATGCCAAAGGGGGAGATTATTGATTAAGGTTGGTTGCCATTGATGTCAACCCTTGAAGAAAGCCCGGTAGCACAAAGGTTTGGTTAATGGAACCAAGTTTGTTTGATGTAAATATGACTCATTATTTTCTTGTCATGTTTGATAATAAGTACAAATGGATGAACTCCAAAGTGGTCCCCTTATGGTGAAATCCCTCACGGGAAGACTCTTTGCATATTGAGTTATCCTAGAAGTATGGTTAAACAACCCATGTTTATTTGTGGAATAATGAGATGAAGGTCAGTGAATTTGTTAGTGAAACTATCATATATGGATAGTTCTTTTCATTCCATTTCCATTGGTATTTGTAATGTCACATAACTCCTCATGGTTAGAGAGTTATGGCCATGAGAAGTTGGAGAACCTAGGTTTGGGTAATGGACCCAAGTTTGCTTAATTGATAACGGTATGAGTTTTGATATATTTGTAGGTAACACTATTCTATAGGGATAGTACATACCATTCCATTTCTGGTGGTATGTGGAACATCACATAACTCCTCACGGTTTGAGAGTTATGGCCTTACGAAGTTGGAGGACCCTCATATGTCATCTAGAAGCCCCAAAAGGTCAAAGTAGTCAAAGTGGTTTAAGAGATTTTAGAAGGTAAATAATAAAGTGAAGTGATGAGTGTAATATAATTCAAAGTGAATAAAAAATAAATTATTTAAATAATAAATTTAATGGAGAAATTAAAAGTGGTTTAACCCTAAAATAGGGAAAGTGCGCAAAGTGACCTAGAAGATGTTTTTAAGGAAGCTACTTGGAGAGTATAAATAAGAGGCAAGGCTCTCTCATTTTACATCACACTTGAGAATATTGAATATCTATAGGTGACTAAGGTAACAAAAGGATATCTAAGTCGAATTCCAGAGGGAAGGTGAAGAAAAGAAGGCCGGAATTCAAAGGAGGATAAATTCTTTTGATGATGCTTTCTAAGGTATGTTATTTACAGGTCATCTCACCATTTTTGTAATATTTTTTTTTCTATAATGATTCATACTGTTAAATTGATATTCCATTGAGTAAAAATATCCAAGTATCTATGGTAAAATTTTTATCTTGTGGGTCGTTGTATTTTTGGAGTTACACTTCGTGGAAAATAGGGTTTGTGGCTAGTCCTGAAACTAGTCTAAAACAAGTGTTTCAGGTAAAAACGTCATAAATTATTCATAAAAGATCCAAATTCCATGAGACAAAATGTGTTGGTTAGAGTACAATCTTCAATATTCTATGTAACAATTTCATATCAATTCAACAAATATTCCATGCGGGGCATGCTCTACAAGATAGCTCTCTAGAATAAGCCAGAATTCAACAAGGTATGTTATTTTTGCTATAACTTCTTTTCTGAGAGGTTAAAAGTAGTGACAATTGGAGGAATTGCATAAAATAGACTGAAGAACATTTTGTAGCATTTTCAGATCTTTAGTCATTACAGGTACATAGTTATGATTATTTCAAGTTAGGTTTGTTGACTAATCCAAAACTAGTCATATGAGACTAAGGAAACGTTTGATGAAAATGTTAGTCTCTTGTTGTTAAAGTTAAGGAAGGTTTGAAGGTATGTAATCATATACATCATGTCTATTATAGAGTTACAAATCATATTTGGATGATGATATTGATGAGGGATTTTGGTTGAGGTACATGTTGGGTACATGGTTGAGACAAGTAGTTGATGAGTTGGCACATACATGAGGTGTATAGTTGATGATGTTGGTACATATTGATGAGTCATAGTTGATGAGTAGTTGACACATGATTGGTACATACTTGGTGCATGGTTGATGCACTTGTTTATGGTACATGTTGATTACAGGTTGAGGTATAGGTTGATGCATGGTTCAGGTTTATTGGTACATGTTTACAATGATATATCTCACAGTGATAGTGTGACAATGGTTCCATCATTATACTTCTACTTTAGGGCAGTTGGACGGGGCAATGACAGGTGGTTGTATCCACCTTTCGGTTGTAGCTAGAGAACATGGGGGGTTGTAGCCTCCTTTTGGTTGTAGCCAGAGAATAGGGGAGTTGAATCTTCCTTCAGGTTGTAGCCTGAGAAACAAGGGGGTTGGAGCCTCCTTCCATTTTCAGCTAGAAAACAAAGGAAGTTGGTGCTTCCAATGAATGTAATTCTTCAAGACATATAATAAAAATCATTACGTGGTTTTCTCCTGCTTTGAGTTTCCACGTAAAACACTGGTGTACTGTGTATGTGTATTATTGTTCATTTGTTCATTTCTTATTTACTCTGTAGTTATTGGATGATAATGAAACATTGATATAACACTTGGATTATATGGTTAAAAAGGACTAAATTTCTCTATTATTGATTCACCCCCCCTCTCAGTAATCCAAAACGCGCCTTATCCTCATTCAGCCCGCGTATGTACATGCCTTGGCTCACTACAGCCTGTGTATGCCTCAAAAAATAGGGTTTTTGAACTTGCGAGACTTCTGCTGTCATGATCTCAGACATGCCGAAAATTTGATGTGTCCATGAGATTCTCTAGATCATCTCTCTCTTAGAATATATCTTCAATACATCCTCAGGAGATACACACAAGATATCTACAAAATATACCCAAGAGATGCACTTACACAAGAGACCCTTTCCTCTTATTTATACTCTCCAAGTAGCTTCCTTATAAGCATCTTCTAGGTCACTTAACCCATTTCTAGGTCACTTAACCTATTTTCCTCATTTCTAGGGTTAACCACTTTCCATTCAAATATTTCTCTTTGACTTTGTCACTTTTCTTTACCATTTAAATAATAATTTCTTCTTTGCAAGCTCTTTGACTTCTTTGACCTTTTGGGGCTTCAAGCCTACATATGAGGGTCCTTGATCTTCATAGGGCCATAACTCTCAAACCATGAGGAGTTATGTGGCATTCCACATACCATCGGAAATGGCATGATAAGCACTATCCATCTAGGATAGTTTCACCAACAACTTCACTAATCTTCATCTCATTATTCCACATATAAGCATGGGTTCTCCAACCATAATTCTAGGATAACTCAACCATAAAACGTCTTCCCGTGAGGGCTTTCACCATAAGGGGACCACTTTGGAGTTCATCCATTTGTACACCTTATCAACCATGATAAGACACCAACAATGCATCATATACCAATGAAACCACATCGATCCATCTTCATCTATGCATCATGTATCAATGGCAACTCATTGATCCATCTTCATCAATATGCTATGATAAGACATGTATACATCAAACCTTTGACCTTTGACACCATTCAATCATCCTTTGGCATCAATCAATTCCTTGACATTAATCCTTTGACATTAATCAATTAATTAACCTTTGGCATAAATCAATCAATCTATTGGCATCAATGACAACATGATTCAACATACATATCCATGTTATCTTAGTAAATATTTATTGTTTCAATAGTCTATGTGTATTTGTTTTAACTGTTATCAAGTTGTATGAACTATTTCTATAGCTTGATAGTTTACTTTTACCTCATGTTCATTTTTTTGTTATTATACATGCTCCTAATTGGGATAATACGAACTATTTATACATCCCAATCCGGATAAATAAAGTTAGAATATAAATTAGATATTGATAAATTAGTTAGTATTATTTATGTTCAATAGATTAAACACCATGTAAAATTTAGCTAAACTTCAATGAAAGTCTCCTTTAAAGGAGCAATTAATTCAGTGGCAATCGGGCCCACATACTAGTGAGGATTGCCATCCCGAAGTAGTATAGGCATAATCGGGGCCTTGATCAGGCAATTTCTCCACGTTGAATGCTAGGAATATTTCCAAGCATCAACATTTTGGTGCTAGAAGGAGGGTCAGAAAGACAAATTGACCATGTGGAGCTATTCACTTTAATGTTTTTTTTTTTAATGGCTCCTTCCCAAACTTGTATTTGGAGATGTGTTTCTAGACGAGTATCATGTAGCACTCCATTAAATATAGTTAAACTCTTTTCAGAAACTAAGTTTGATGGTGAGAGTGAAACTACTACAACTGAACATGCTTTTCAATATATTCAAAATTGTATTTCTCGTAATATTCTTCACAAAGGTTTCATGTACAGATGATTCGCTCTTATTTTCAAATGTTGAGTTAAGAATTGGTGTGAAACATTTCCGGTCACATCACTTTGTACATTGGAACAATTTATAAATGAGTTTCTATTTGTTTTTAAGAATTTTGATTATGATTAATTATGTAAGGAATTGAATGATCTTAGGATGAAACCAAATGAATCATTAGAAGAATTTTCTACAAGGTTTATACATCTTTGTTGTAGATTTCCTTTAAATGATATGCCTTCTTTTAATGAATGGTTTCAATATCATATTTATCTTTCTGATGAACATGATCAACTAATCATTAATCGATCTGAATCATGCATTGATACTCATTTACAGGTTGATTTAGATTTACATGAAAATATTTAGGATTTGGAAGTAGTAGGTGAACAACATTGTTTGACAAATTGATTTATTCTGATAGATGTGGATCAGGAGGAACATGATATTTCAGAATATGTACATGTGACCTATGATATTTCTTATCTGTAAACATCTTCTTTAAATGAGAAATAAAGTTTGAGTAGAGATGAAGAAAGTTGTCACATTCTAGAAAATACTACAACTACCTCAGGAATGAAAGAGACTGAATCTAAAGTTTGTGTTTATAATATGGAACAATCTTCTCATAGTTTGACTAAATATATTCAAGACCATGTTCTTGGGGATTCCATCATTGACTATTCTACTGATTCTCCATCAAAAATAATTCTTGAATCTTCTCATTTTGAAAAGTCTTGTGATTTGCTCTCACCTTTATCTCTTCACAATGAACACAATTATGTTTTGGATAAAAGTTTTGTGTTCAAATTT
>JASDQU010012403.1:328874-342478 GCA_032191745.1 Picea mariana
GGGGGGGGGGGGGTGAATGAGTGTGGGGATCTTTTTCCCAAAAATTCCCTCTTACACAAAACTCATTAGTTAGCATTCGACGTTTACTAATTACTCATTTCTATCATTAATAATCAGTTGGATGTGAATACATATCAGCAACATATATTGGCAATATATCATCAACAAATCATCTCCACAAGGAACACAAGGAACACAAGATGTATGTACACTTTTTCTTTTTATTATGGACTTCAATCCGGGGGTTTTTCAGCAACAATTGAATAGAGTACAACTCTACAAGAGCACCAGATCTATATGAAAGACTCAACTTACATTCTCAGCACCAACTGAGATGAGGCAACAATCCTCAACAGATATCAATATGTACCATAAACAAGAGCATCTACCATGCACCAACCTATGCCAAACAACATGTAATCAACCTGTACCATAAACAAGTGCATCCAACCATGTACCAAATATATACCACTCANCACTACTTGTAACCTCTCAGAAAAGGAGTTATAGCAAAAATGACATACCTTGCTGAATTATGGATTATTCTAGACAGCGACCTTGTAGAGTGTGCCCCACATGAAATATTTGTTGAATCGATTGGAAACTATTCCAGAGAATACTATAGGCTTTAATATAACTAAAAAAATTGGTCTCATTGGATTTGGATCTGTTATGAAAACGTTATGGCGTTTTTACCCGAAACACCTATTTTTGACTAGTTTCAGGACTGGTCACAAACCCTATTTTCCATGGAGTGTAACTCCCAAAATACAATGACCCACAAGCTTAATTTTTAACCACAGATACTTGGATATGTTTTCTCACTTACATAGCAATTTCAGGATTTGAATCATTATATAAACAAAGTTATAGTGAAAATGGTGAGATGACTTGTAAATAACATACCTTAGAAAGCACCATCAAAAGAATTTATCCTTCCTTGCATTTCGGCCTTATTTTCTTCACTTTCCTTATAATTTTGGCTTAGATATCCTTGGTTACCTCACTCACCTATAGATATTCAATATTCTCAAGTGTTCCACACCAAAAATGCTCAAGAATCTCTCACAAGAAACTCTCCATCAATACTCCAAAAGATATTCTCACAAGAAGCTCTCCATTGATCCACAAAAAGGATGATCTACAAGATACCATTGCTATATTATTTATGATTTCATCCTCTAGGTCACTTAACCCATTTTTAGGTCACTTAACCCATTTCTAGGTCACTTAACCTATTTTCCTTATTTTAGGGTTAACCACTTTCCATAAATAAAAAGTTCCCCAATACTTTATCATTTAAATATTCCTTCTTGATTATGTCACCTTACTTTATCATTTCTTGATTTTGTCACTTCTCTTGATTATTTAAATAATCCACCTTGAATTTGTCACTTTAATTTATCATTTAAATAATATTAACCCATTTCTAGGCCACTTAACCTATTTTCCTTATTTTTAGAGTTAACCACTTTCCATAAATATTCCTTCTTGATTTTGTCACCTTACTTTATCATTTCTGGATTTTGTCACTTCTCTTTATTATTTAAATAATCCACCTTGACTTTGTCACTTTACTTTATCATTTAAATAATGATTTCTTCTTTTAGGTCACTTTGACCTCTTTGACCTTGGGGGCTTCAAGCCTTCATGTGGGGGTCCTTCATCTTCGTAAGGCCATAAATCTCAAACCATGAGGAGTTATGTGACATTCCACATACCTCCAGAAATGGCATGAAAAGAACTATCCATCTAGGATAGTTTCACCAACAATTTCCTTGATCTTCATCTCATTATTCCACATACAAGCATGGGTCCTCCAGCCATTCTTCTAGGATAACTTGATCTGCAAAGCGTCTTCCCGTGAGGGCTTTCACCATAAGGGGACCACTTTAGAGTTCATCCGTTTGTGCACCTTATCAATCATGATAAGACAATAACGATAGAATGGGTCCTCCAACCATTCTTATAGGATAACTCAATCCGCAAAGCATCTTCCCATGAGGGCTTTCACCATAAGGGGAGCAATTTGGAGTTCATCCATTTGTGCACCTTATCAATCATGATAAGACACTAATGAGTCATCTATACATTTTTCCAACAATGCATCATATACCAATGAAACCACATCGATCCATCGTCATCATGTATCAATGAAAACGCATTGATCCATCTTCATCTATGCATTCTCATCAAGGACAATACATATTATATTACATCAATCATCAATCAATCAATCATTTGACATTAATCAATCATTTTGAAATCAATCAATCAAACCATTGGCATCAATGACAACATGATCCAACATCTTCCACCACAAAAGAGCACTTCCCTTAAGTTGTAAAACACTGATGTAAAATTTATATTGGAGGTGTAGTCTCTCAAGGCAAAGCACATTTCCATATTCTCAAGCCAAGCCTCGACAGCCTAACCATCAGTGGATCCCCAAAATTTTGGGAATTTAACCTTTTCTAGTTTTCGATGTAATTTATTTTTAGCAGGGTTTTTTGATCCTTCAACATGAATGGGTACTCCTCCTTCCTCTCTCTCTCTCTATCCTATTCATCAATGCTTCATATACCCTCTGAAAATATCGCATCAAATTTACTACTTCACTTGTCGAGATTTGTTTTGGTAATGGGGTTCATTCCTCTTCTCTAGGAGGTGAATTTCTTGGTGTAGGTTGTGGTTGTGAAGGAGGCATAGTGCATCCTATCATATCACTACCCATACCTCTTCTTCCTCCTCTATTCATTATTACCTTCCACACACACACAATTTACATAAAAGGTTTACTATTTTATACATATTAATTGGTGCGAGAATGGAAGTTGTGTCAAATCCACTGTTTGAAGTGTTGAACCTCGCTCTAATACCATATCTAGTGCCTATAAAATTTACTCCTATTAAAATGCTTGTACTAATAATACAAATTGTGTCATAATAAGATGTCAGCTTAATGAGTTTGAAAACTAAAATATAAGTTAATTTAAAAAAGAGAAAATTTGAATAAAGGATGTGTTGGTGTAGTTGTATGTTCAATATATTACAATCATTTAATATGTCAATCTGGTTTCATAATCAATAGAGTTGATGCAATATATGTGTCGATAAAAAATAAGTTGCTATGTCTAATGAGTATAGCCTATATAATAAACACTCCAAAACCAATACTTTGTTTCACAATCTTCAAACAACCCTCTCCACACAATTTAAAAACCAGAAAGAAAAACTCATAAACAAAATCCCAACAAGCGTGTGATCTAAATATCTTGCTTAGGTAATGAATCTATTCATTTACAGGCTCGTGAAAGGAAAAGATGAACTTTGATTATGTTTCATGTAGCAACTACTAATCTAGCAACAATTTGTCATTAACACTTTGTACATTCTTAAAAGAAAGATCAATCAATCCTAGAAGAAATACTAGGTGTAGTAAGATACTCCATTGTAGGTGCATACAGGGTGAGAGATGGAGATCTTGATTGTTCATGTATTTTCAAGATATAACCTAATCAATTCTGGAAGAAACTCTAGGTGTAGTTAGATACTCCATTATAGGTTCATGTAGGGTGAGAGATGGAGAACTTACTTGTCCTTAGATTTGCAAAATAGAAACAAACATTAAAGCATTCAATCTAACAAATGATTGTCTACATACAGACACATAGGATAACAAGTACTTACTCAGAAATATGCATTGCACTCAGAAATCTATATTGCACTTAGAAATCTATATTGCACTCAGCAATCTATGTTGCACTCATATATCTCACTCACTTGGAATTACCACACATTTATATTGCATGTTTTCAAGTGTCCTACTGAAACACAACAAAAGTAAAATTAGATACTATGATCGAAACACAAAATTTTTCATCCACGCATACCCGAATTATATCTACATAGAATATACAAGGAATCTTACCTTGGTTGGGTTGGTGGCCCCTTGCCATACCAACAAGTTAGCTTTAAAATAAACTTACAAAATGAAAGATTTGATCACACACATAAATTCCATGAACTGCAATTTATATCATTACTTCAAAAAAATGTGTACAATCAACAATATTCAAGAATCAAATCTATAGAATAATAGTGCTTAACTATGTCTCTGTATATCTATCATCTACAAGGATCTCTCTTTTAAAGAGAAACATCTGTTACAATCAAAATTTGGAGATAACATCAAATGAATGCACAAATATTACAATTAGTTGATGTATCATTTTTCATGGGAATGACTTCATCCTCTTGACATGAAGTGCATGAGTATGAAGTGTATTGTGATATTCAACGAAGAAGGGATGTTCTAACCAAGAAACTCCTTGGACCCATCGAAAACAAACTCATTCAAACACACAAGTCTACAGATGCAGAGCTAGTATCAGACGCACACAACTAGAACAGAAGGATCAATACCAGACATGCATAGATGGAACAAAAGATTGGTACCAGATGCACACATTTGAATGCATTGGTACTGAACTAGAAAATAAATAGATATTGGATGAGCACAAAAATAGGTATCGAACAAGCATAGAAATAGGTACCAGGTGAGCGTAGAAATAAGTATCGGATGAATTGAATATCGTATGAATGTCAAAACAGGTACGAGATGAGTAGGAGTTGTGTCATAAAGTTTTCTTGGATCAGTAAAAATAATTAGAGAGAATTTAACATCAATCATTCAATTCCAATCATTAGGAAATCTCATAAATCATGATTTAAACATAAGTTACCTCATATATACACAAGAATGGCTAAAAGACATATCTTTGAAGAAGATAGGCAAACAATGCATATGTCTGAGGCAAAGTTGGTCAAGATATAGGACAACATAACGTAATTGGAGGTATAAAAAAGGAGACCCAACATTTCCTCCATGCCCAAGTCATTTCATGTCCTCATGTAAAAATTGTTGAACCGGTCCTAAAAATTGCAAAACTGGTGTTGTCCTCCACCCTGCCTAAACATTAATTGCCTGGTCTTAAGATATCAAAACCTGAAGCCTCATCCTTAAGCTCCCCCTTAATAACTCATGTGTGTTATATCAGGCACGAAACCTTATTGAGCTTGGAAGAGACGTGTCATGCTCATCATGTAACCTTCGATTATTCTCCTTCAACTATGCATTTTCTTTCTTGATGTGCATGTCCAAAACTTTATACTCCTCCACTTCTTGCTTCAATTATTCATTTTGTTTTGTAAGCCTTTCAAATTTCAATACCAACTGATGTTTGGTCAAATAAATGATAGGTTCAAGTGTTGCTTTCTCATTCACCTTCTCCTTGGCTTCAAATTCTTTCCTTAAATCCTTCAGAGTCATTGTTACCAACTCCTCATTTTCACTAATAGTTGCTACATACATATATTCTTGATCTAGTGAAGTCGGAATGTCAACTGGATTCTCTGGAAAAGAAGGAACGTGAGGAATTTTCACTTGTTTAGCCATGCTTAGAGTGGTTCTATGTGTTGGACTTGATGCTTCCTCGAGTTTGCTAACATGAATAGAAATTTACTCCTCAAACAGTCTCCTTTTCTTATTTTTAGGTTCAGATATGGGCACCGAAATTTGGTTTTCCTGTGCCTTCCTTGTTTTTCTTCTAAAGGACTGAGATGTAGGCACTGGAATTTGTTTTCCTTATGCACTTATTTTATTTCTGCTAGAGGACTGTACCATATCACTATCTTCATTGATTCTAAGTTTATGCTTAGCTTTGACTCTCAATTCAGGGGTCTTCTCTAATTCTCCAACCTTCTTCTGAGGTAATTCAACAATCAGACTATCTGCAATTTCTCCAGCCCGCTCCTGAGGTAATTCAACAATTACTTCTGGAACACTATCTGCAATCTCTCTAGCATCACTACCAGACCTTTGTTTCTTCCTCCTTTTCTCAATAATTTGTGTTTTGCTTTTAGTGGACAAGTTTGGGCGAGTTTTCTTGGTTTTGGATGAGAGTTCCACCATAGGTGCGGGTTGTTCTTCTAACACTATTTTTTTCCTTTGTCCAATTTTCTAACCAATTTTGGTGAACTAGGGACAACAAGGTCTACTTCATCACTTGGCTTCTTTCCTTTCTTTCTACTGTCCCCATTCTTTCTTCTTGACTCTTTACTATATTACCCTGTCACATTTCCTTCCACATACTTAGAAACCTCTTGAGCAAAGTTTTATGTGAGGATTTTCTTCTAACTGTTGTATCATTTTATAAACTCATGAAAAACAAGAAGTTTCATCAACCCATGGTGATAGAGACTAGTTTTAGGCTTCTTAGAGGCATACTTAACCCCTCTCACCATTTTATTCAGACTCATCCAAATAAAATGGGGAAAATGTATTTGTGGTCCTCCCTCAAAATGCAACAGTAGCCTTAAATGATAAAGTAAAGTCACTACATACCTCCCTTCATAGGTTAAAAACTTCTATAAACACAATAATCATCCAATATTCCTCCTTGATCCAGCTCCAGGAAATTCCTTTTGTCCAATCCGGGTCCAGATGTTCGGGCTTCAAATTTTTTTGGTAGTGGCTCCTATCAATGATGATGCCTTTGAAATATTCTCTCTAGTAGAAGGTAAATTCGTCGCTTCTTCTATGGTGGCTTCAATGATCATTAACCTTAGTTCCCCCAACTAGACACTCTCTCTGTCATAACTCTGGGAGAAGGCATGGGACATTCCCTCATGATGTCTTCTGAATTTTTCTATAAAAGGAACCCAGCCTGCCCTTTCAAATTTCTCTCTGCATGCTTGATAATCCTTCGTCTCTTTGTAAATATGGAACACATGTTCATTACTATAAACCCCCATGTCAACTTGAAAACAGTTCTCAAAATAAGTTTAGACAACAAAATTCGGGTGAGGGTTTGGTATTGGAAGAAAAACTACAAGAACAGGGTGACAGAGACAGAGTAACGGGATGGATTGATAGTAGGAGTGAATAGAGTGGAGGTGTATAGTATGAAGTGGGTAAATAACACTCATCTGGATGGAGAAGCCATACATAAGAGCATTTATAAGTTGAAACGAGAAGACAACTTTCAAATCTTTACAATGATGGCGAGGTAAGGAAAAAGTTAGAAATTATGCCGAGGGATTGCATCCATGGATAAGGTGACAATCATACCCAAAAGTAATGTCGCATACCATTCACATTGTTTTTCGTAATGATTAAAGGGAATGTAGACGATGTGACTGAAATTCACCATTTGGTAGCAAGCTATGACATAGGTTTGAATAACTAATTAACAACGTAAGGTTATAGAAGGTGGCATAATCATAATTTAGACATCAAACGAATGGAAGTTTTTGACAATAGATTTTCAAACTAGAAAATCACTTCATAAATGATTTTAGAAATAGGGGAATAAACATGAAGACTTTGAAAGATAATGATAGGGAGGTTTAATAGCTTAAGGTAACAAAGGTATATGAGAATAACCATATGTTTAGCACAAAATTAATATGATTCTTAATAAAAGGAATAAATAATGAGCTCATATCTCCATTACATGAAGTGTACTTTGTCAAACAAGGTAAATATCAAGTATAGAACAATTTCACCAGAATTCCACCATCAGTATCGGATCATAGGCTTAGTACTGGACCAACACGGAGATTATTTTCCAGTACTAGATGAACACAAGAAGTTTTTTTTTTCTCTTCAGTACCGGATAAACACAGAGATTGTTTCCAGTACCGGATGAAATTTTGATAAGGTACCTAGAATCTTGTAGGCTTTGATGTTCTGAGGTTCAAGCTAAAGTAGGTGTTGGAACTTATTGATACTGCATGTGAATTTCTTTTGTTGAAGTATCATACTGGAAAAACTACAAACAACACACTGGTACATGAATGTTGAAATTGCAGTGGAAGTGTCATAAAATGAGGAAAACGAATCCAATTATTGGTCTCCAAGATCTGTAACAAGAAGGCAACTATAGTTGGACAACCTCTTGTTGAGGCGCATAAACCTCCTCTTTTTAGAACTAGACTAACCAGTGCTTTTGTTGCCACTTCCATTTTATTGGAAAGAAAAACCTAACTACTATTGTCCTGTGGATTTTTCTCAAGCCTAGATCAGTTCATGCTCGTCGGTGTTTTCAATTTTAAGGAGTCTGAAACACTAACATGAAACTCCATCTATTGTCCTATGGATTTTTTTATAGCCTAGATCAATTAATGCTGGCCGGTGTTTTCAATTTTAAGGAGTCTTAAAAACTTAAAGGAAACTCCATCTACTGTCCTGTGGATTTTTCTCGAGCCTAGATCAGTTAATTCTCATTGGTGTTTTCAATTTTAAGGAGTCTAAAAAACTGAAAGAAAAATCCATCTATTGTCCTTTGGATTTTTCTCGAGCCGAGAACATTTAATGCTTGCCAGTGTTTTCATTATTAAGGAGTCTGAAAAACTTAAAGACAATTCCATTAGGTTCCTTTTCCATGAGTAATATACCAGGGATGGATAAAGGAATAAACTTACACCTGGCA
This sequence comes from Picea mariana, assembly GCA_032191745.1. Taxonomy (NCBI): domain Eukaryota; kingdom Viridiplantae; phylum Streptophyta; class Pinopsida; order Pinales; family Pinaceae; genus Picea; species Picea mariana. The sequence goes on from JASDQU010012403.1 coordinate 337,370, forward strand.
GATGTCCTCCCTATTGCTTCTCTACATGAGAACATAATTAGCTTTTTCTCTTGTTGGTAACACCAAAATCACTATCTAACAACACAACTATATACATATATGCACAAAGTTAAATTAAATAACATGTAAAAACTTACAACGATGGATAAGCAGGAGAAGAGATCCTCTTGCTTATCGATTGCATTTCATAATTTTGAAGAACCTGTTTAATAAAATCATCTTTAGATAGAGGCTTATGATAAAATTTCAATCGATGCCCATTTACGACAAAGGAGGTCTTATCTTCATTAATGGTTTTTATCTTCACTGAACCATTATTGTAAATTGTGTCTACTTCATAGGGTCCCAACCATCAATTCGATAATTTACCCTTGAAATTCTTGAACCTACTGTCATACAGTAGGGCCCAATCACCTAGATGGAAATACTTCTTCTTAATGTACTTATCATGTCATTTAGTCCTTTGTTCTTGGATGAGTGTAGTCCTCTTAAGAGCATCCTATCTGATTTCATCAGACTCATTCAGCTGCAATATCCTCTGTTTTTTAGCTTCATCTAAATCCATCCCCAACTGCATAGCAGTCCTGAAGGCTTTTACTTGAAATTATATGGGAATCAACACCAGATTCCCATACAGCAATTCATAAGGTCTATGGCCTATTGTGTTTCTCTAAGTTTTTTTGTAGGCCCATAAGGCCTCAGGAAACCAATCAACCCAGTCTTTATGGTATAATTGAATTGTCTTGGTGAGAATAGCTTCTATCACCTTGTTAGTTGATTCCACTTGTTTGTTTGCTTGGGGGTGATAAGGTGAAGATTTTCTATGTTTAATCTAATATTTTTCAGTAATGGATTTGACCAAATTAGAGGTAAATTGGGTTCCTTGTTCTAACACTATTTCTTGAGGCACACCAAAGCAAGTAAAGATTTCTTCAAATAGAAAATCAACAATAGATTGTCACATAATCTGTACAGACCAGTATGGACCTTCTTCTTCGAGACATGGGGTTAATAGGTCCTACAAATTCCAATGCCCATTTCTCATAATGTTCAATTACTACCTAAGATTGGAGAGGCATCTCATCACTTGCAGTTGGTTTCCCCATCCTCTGACAATCATCACAGTTGGCCACATACTTCTTTGCATCCTTAAAAATAGTTGGCCAATAATAGCCCGATTGTAGTATTTTGTATGTTGTCCTCTTATCATCAAAATGGCCTCCACATGGACCATCATGGCAAGATTTTAAGATGTCATACATCTCATCCTCCTGTGCACATGTTCTAATCACCAAATCGGGCCCTGTACGGTATAGACAGTCATCATGCCACATATCATTTGCACTCGGCTGAATCATCCTCTATTTTTCTCAAGGGGACAAATTATGAGGTAATTTTCTTGTTAAAACATAGTTCGCCACATATGCATACCAAGGAGTGTAAGTAGAAATAGAAAACATACTTTCATCTAGAAAATTGGCATCCACTGGTGCATAATCACCTGTATGAATAAGTCTAGATAGGAAATCAACAACAAGATTATCTCTTCCAGATCTGTCAATGATAGTAATATTGAATTCTTGCAATAATAAAATCCATATAGTAGCTCTAGCATTTGTCACAGGTTTATTCATTAAAAACTTAATGGTTGAGTGCTTTGTGTGTACAAAAACCTCATACCCTATTATGTTGTGTCTGAATTTATTAATGGCATTGACTATGGATAAGAATTCTTTTTCAGTGATAGTATAATTTACTTCTATAGGGGAGATATTATCACTAACAAAGTAGATAGCATAAGGAAGTTGGTTTTCTCTTTTTCCTAGAACAACCCCCAAGGTTGCATCTAAGGCATCAGTGAAAATATGAAAGGGGAGAGACCAGTTTGGTCCTCTTAAAATAGAGGCACGTGAAAGATTTTTCTTTAAAATTTAAAAAGAAATATGACATTCTTCATCCCAATGGAATTCTGCCTCTTTTGCTGACAATTTGAATAGTGGGGAAGCTAAGTTTTTAAAATTCTGAATGAATCTCCTATAATATCCAGCATGCCCTAAGAAGCTTCTAACTTCTTTCTATGAGCTAGGGATTCTAATTTGAGAAGTAATGTCAATTTTGGTAGGGTCTACCCTTATTTCGATACCAGAAATATGATGGCCCAAGACAATTCCTTTAGTGAGCATCATTCTGGATTTTTCATGATTGGGGGAAAGGTTAGTCTCTCTACACCTGATCAATACTTTCTCCAAATTTTCCAACTCTTGTTGGAAATCATCCCCATATACTGTGAAGTCGTCCATATAGACTTCTACATAGTCATGGGTTAAATAAAAAAAACTAGCCAGGACATCCCTCTGAAAGGTGGCAAGGGAATTACACAAACCAAAGGGAAGAACCATATAAGCATAAGTACCCCATGGGCAAGTAAATGTCATTTTCTCATGATCTTCAAGGGAAATTTGGATCTGGTTGTACCCACTAAACCCATCTAAGAAATAAAAGTACCTCTTCCCAGACAAGGTGTCCAAGACCTAGTCTATGAAAGGCAAAGGAAAATAGTCTCTATAGGTATCCTTTTTCAGCTCTCTAAATTCCACACAAATCCTCCATTTTCCATTCTTCTTAGGGACAATAACTAATGGAGATACCTACTTTCTATCTGAAATAAGGTAAATAAAATTGACATGTAGGAGTTTTTGGAGCTCTTCTTTCACTATATCTTTTAAGGATGGATTCATTCTTCTTTGGGGCTTCCTAACAGGTCTAATTTGATCATTGGTGTAAATATGGTGTACACAAGTATCTAGGTGAATTCCTTTCATGTAAGAGTAATCCCATGCAAAAGAATCAGACTTTCCTTGAATAATTTGGATCAATTTTTGTTGTTGATCTAATTCCAAGCTAGAATTGATATATATATAGATTTCCCAGCAGTGATTTCAACAGTCGAAATAGCTAACTCTTATCCTTCATTTATTGTTGATATAGTGAACAATGTAGAAGTGGGGGTATGCCAGACCTCCTGAAATTCAGAGCTAAAGATATGGGTATATTCTAGAAAAGATTGAGGATATTCAATGAATTTTGTATTAGCTAAAAATAGTCTTAAAATATGTTCTTCAGTTTGTTCCTGAACTCCCTTTGCTTGCTCAAGTGTTAAAAATATTTGAGAATAGTTCTCCTCCCCATAGGGATTCTCCAACCATAAAGTAACTTTAGTGTCTGGTTGGGCAGGAGGAAAGAGAATAAGTTTCTAGTTGTGGGTCCCATTAGAAATTGTCATCTCCCTAGACCGAAAACTAATAAATGCATCAGCAGTGGCCAACCAAGTTCGACCAAGCACAATTGGATGTATAGGTTTGGAGGATTTTGAATGAATTACCAAGAAGTCCAAAGGATACTCCTAGGAGGCTAAGGTGATTGTTACATCATCTAGACTTCCTACTGGGCTAATGACTGATTTGTCTGCCAATTCCAATAGGGTTTGTGTTGGCCTCAGGTGATTTAGTTGCAGCGTTCGCATGGTGTCAATAGTCATAACATTTATTGTCGATCCTATATCAATAAGTGTATTTGACAAAGAAATACCATTAATTTCTATAGTCACCACTAGATTTCTTGGATCATTATATTTAGATGGCATTTTCAATATAAATTCTGACAGTTTTCCAACCACCTATATAACAAGAGGTTCCTTCCTCTTCCTCCCAGGATTTTTAATGCAAAGACCCTTATAATTTTGGCATAGATAGGAATATCTTTGATGGCTTGAAGTAGGGGAATATTTACACATATATTCCTTAGTTCAGCTTCTAAATCATGTCTTAGAGGTACCTTAGGTTTCTTCACAAGTAACCTTTCTAGATAAGGTGGAGGATTAGTTTTCTGAGGTATTTCTGATGGTTGAGGAGTGTGAGGAGGAATTTCCTTTTGTATAGGGGTGTCTTCTTCTTCATATGGCTGATTATACATTTGTTCTTCTTCTTAGATAACCATTGTAGATTTTGGTTTATTCAAGACCTTCCCAGATCTTAGTTGAATTTCATTTAATGAAGTAGGAGTTATCACATAAGTTGGGAAAGTCTGTACTTCAAGATTTTGTACAGGTTGTGTAGGTATATTGTTCGGATTAAGGATGGATTGTGTAGGAATAGGGGTAGGTTGAGGGGGGTTTAGGTTAGGTGCAGCTTGCATTTGTTGTTGGTGGTTTGGGGTCAAAAGAAATGTAAGCTGTTGTTGTAGCTGGGGAGGTGGAGGTAGCACAGGTGGATTAAATCTAGGTATCAACTAAGAGATATTGGAAGGATATTGTGGGTAAGGAGGAAAAGTTGGTGGTTGAAAAGGAACATTCCCATAAGCATGCCCCCTCCATCCTTATTTCCAAGGTTGTACTTGTGGTTTCCGATGTGTCCATTGAGAGTAAGGCATTGGAGGAATCCATTGTTGTTATGAGTATTGTGTGGTAGGGTCGAAAAAACATTTGAGGATTTTGGTGTCCCCATTCTCTCTTAGGAGGATATGATGTTTCTTGAGGTTCCCCTCCTCCCTTAAAAATGGTTTATAGTCCATGTAAGGAAGGGAACTCAATCGTAGGGTGGTCCTCTTTATAGAGCCCACAAATTTCAATGACATTTAATAGGAAATTATTTTTCAGGATGCCTTTTCCTACACCGAGGACAGAAAATTGCTAAAGTAGCATTTTCTTCTTGTTGTTTCCTTTTGATTTTCATGGTGTCTAACTGGGTGTTGATTGTGTGGAGGATGTTTGTTTTAAATTTTTTAAGCATATTCCTAAGTTATATCATTGTAACACCTCTTGGACTAGGTTTAGTAGTTCTTCTTATAGGATCCCTCTCACTTTTCCCTGTTTTGGATTGGTTGTGGGAGTACCTTTTACAATACTCTACAATGTCTGCAAATGGCTTCTAATATAGATCCCCATAACTCATGAGGTTCAACACCTCAATATAGTCATCCCTTATACCCTTCGAGAAGATGGTCCTAATTTTGGTTGTGTCTAAGGTGAATTGTTTTGTCTTTTGAGATTGTATAGGAACCTTTCTAGGTAATCTTCCAGACTCTCCTCCTCAGACTGTTGCATTTTAAATA
>JASDQU010012403.1:342528-369552 GCA_032191745.1 Picea mariana
TTTGGATTGGTTGTGGGAGTACCTTTTACAATACTCTACAATGTCTGCAAATGGCTTCTAATATATATCCCCATAACTCATGAGGTTCAACACCTCAATATAGTCATCCCTTATACCCTTCGAGAAGATGGTCCTAATTTTGGTTGTGTCTAAGGTGAATTGTTTTGTCTTTTGATATTGTATAGGAACCTTTCTAGGTAATCTTCCAGACTCTCCTCCTCAGACTGTTGCATTTTAAATATATCATTCCTAGCATCTCTAGGTTTGAAATAATCTTGATATTTCTAGAGAAAATTTTATTTCATACCATCCCAAGATAAGATAGTATGTTCTCTAGACTCATAAACCACCTTAATGTTGAGTCTTTAAGTGTAGTTGGAAAGAGTTTTAATTTTTGTGCACTATCAGTATAATTATAACTTCTACATAGTATATCAAATTCAAAAAAAATGAATCAAGATCTTCTATTGACATACCATGGAAGTGAGGTAGTGATGACAGTGGAATATTCTTCCACGTGTCCACTTCGATCAATGGTTTGGATCTACTCTGGCTCTTCGGATCTTTGGGCTTCAGGATTCCTTTACTCACTCAGCTTCTTCTTGCTTCCTCCCGGAGTATGAGATCACCTGATGCATGTCCCATGATTCAAGATCAACGGTCACGAGTGATTGTGGAGACTCAACTCGCTCACTCTTTAATTTACATGCCGATCTCCACAAAGAAAAGTTGCTCATCCATAGTGGGATCGATATCCATGGTTGATTTGTTGATCTAACAAGATCAACGATCCTGAGCGATCGTTGGCTCACAACTTGCTCGTGCTTTAATTTCCTTACCGATCCTCGCAATGCCTCCCCACCATCGATTTCTCTCCAATGAGAACTGACGGTTGTGACTTAATTTTTGCTTCACCTTCATCGAATGACCCTTGTTCACCTGCCCTCTAATCCAACGATCCTAGATCTCTCTTGATCCCATAGTGGCAATCACTCTTGAATTCAAAAGGGACAGTCACGATCCTTCAAACCCTTACAAAGGATCTCTGACCTTCTAGCTCCTGCATAGATTCTGCAACGCCATTCCTCCTGAGATTTTCAACTTCACGGTTAGAATTCGATCTCAACCATGAGACTTTGACCGACAGAATTAGCCCATACCAACCTGGTGTTTCAACCAAAAGCTCTGATACCAATCTGTAACACACCCCACCACCCACATGTCGGGGTACGCTACCTTCAAGCCCACCCTTGGACTTCTTTCTCTTACTGATATCTTTTTAAATTAATAAGGGTGCATAAAAGAAAATATCTAACGACATGCAAAGAAATAACCAGCAATCATGCATATTCTAAAGATTCAATTAAATGATAAATAAATACATAGCCGAATATATTCATATATAGATAAACAATATCATAACAGAGAGCACTTATCTTTATAAAATAAGACACCAACTGGCTGCAAACCAAGGACGTTCCACCCAACCATAGACACTATTGCTCAAAATCTCAACAGCAGTATCACCCCCAAGCCAGGGCTATGAATCCACAATGACGGTTTCAGAGTTTTACTTGGCTTCCCGAACCAATCAACACTCAAGCTCTCACAGGCTTTCCCAACACTCATAGCAATCCAAGTACCCAACTCTCTTCTACCCATATTGCACCACCCAAGATAATGAACCTCCACCCTTCTTTGCCATGCAGTCCTTCTCCTTTTAGGGCTCTAGCTCAACTGGTCCAAAATATTCATGCTAGAACTATCAGGACTCACAGCCTCAAGTCATGGTTGGATTACACCAGTGACCTCTACAACCAATGATACCATGGATGTTCTTCAACAGTTTGTTTTCCTTTCCCAAGCCAAGACATAGATGAGGAAGATGAATGGGTGACGGAAATTAATGGAGTGAGATATCCACCCAAGGTGTGAAACAAACAACAATTAGCGAATGAATGCATGAGGGAAATAATGGAATGAAAGAAGAAGTGAAGGAGTGAACGAGCCAACCCCCCAATCAAACCAGGCATGGGTTTAAGTATTTTCGTGGGGAATAAAGAACCTCCTGTCCTTCCCCAAGAAGCTCATGTAGTTGATTCACTCCCTTAGATAAAAGGGTAATTAAAAATAGGAAATAAACATTTTTCCCCTCAAGCCCCCTCTCTTGTGGAATCATAGACCCCTATAACTCTAGTCCTTGTCTGTCTAGCAGCCAACAATGTATTTATTATTGATAATGATCAAAACATTACATTTCTTAAGCACATTGGCCTTTTAATAATTTTTTTGGTCACTTTGGCCTCTCAGCATTGTAACAATACATTATTTAAAATGGTGGTACAAAACCTGAGGTGTTACATCCCCTCCCCCTTATTTTGGCACTATCCTCGATGCATATACAAAATAGAGATCAAAATCTCAAAATTTATTCGAAAATTTGCGGGTACTCTGCCTGCATGGCATCTTCATGCTCCTAGGTAGCATCTTTAGGACCATAGCAGGTCCACTGAACTTTTACCAGCTCTATAACTCGATTCTGGAGCATTTTGACCCTTTTGTCCAATACCCGCACTGGTTGAACCTGAAAGTCTCCCTTTGTCTCTTCCTGAATCAAATGTCAATCAATAACATGGTTAGGATCATGTACACATTTCTTTACTAAAGATACATGAAATACATTATGCACATTCATGGAAGCAGGCAATGCAAGCATGTATGCAACTGGCCCTATTTTGTTCAATATTTCAAATGGACCACAGAATCTAGCTGCTAGCTTTGTACAGCTACCCAATTTCAAGGAGATTTTCTTGGCATTCACTTTCAAAAGTACATGCCCTCTTACTTTAAATTTTCTAGTTGTTTGGTTCTTATCTACATAAACTTTCTGTCTATCATGAGCTTCCTTCAAATTCTGCTTGATCTTAACCATCTGGTCTTCCATATCTTTGAGAAACTCTGGCCCAAGTACCACTCTATTTGTTGGGTTGTCCCAACTCACTAGAGTATTTCATTTTCTACCATACATGGCTTCAAATGGGCTCATTCTTAATGAAGCTTGATACCCATTATTATATGCAAACTCAACCAAGTGTAAGTAATCTTCCCACTTAGATGGCTTATCCATCACATACATTCTCATCATATCTTCAATTACTCGGTTGAACCTCTCTTTTTTTCCATCTGATTGGGGATGGTATGTTGTGCTAAAGTTTATATTTGTACCAAATCCTTTAAACAATCCCCTCCAGAAATTGGAGGTAAACTTTGTATCTCTGTCCGAGACAATTTTCCTAGGTATCCCATGCAACCTAGCAATCTCCCTCATGCAAATTTCTACAATATTAGCCGATGTATGTGTTGGTTTTACAGGAACAAAATGAGAAGCCTTTGTTAATTTGTCAACCACCACCATGATTGAATCATGTTTCCTTGTTGTCCTGGGTAATTTAGTTATGAAATCGATGGTTATCACCTCCCATTTCTTCTCTGGGATTGGTAATGGTTGCAACAAACTCGTTGGGTGCCTATTCTCAGCCTTCACCTTTTGACATTACATATATCGAGCGATGTAATCAGCCACATCCTTTTTCATTCCCAGCCAAAAGAATTGGCTTCTTACTGTTGTAATTGTTTTCTGATAACCAGGATGTCTAGCATAAGGAACATCATGCATTTCCTTCAATACCAAATTCCTCAGTTCTCTAGAACTAGGAACACAGATTCTATTCATATTTATGAGTAATCCATCTTCCTTTATCTGATACTCCTTTATTTTTTGTTTTACCTCTCCTTTTTGCAAGCTTTCCTTTACCTGTCGGTAAAGCTGATCTGCAACATGATCATCTAAAATTCTACTGTTCAAGTCTGACTGAGGCATACTGACAACAACAAAATGCATGATATGCACTCTTCTACTAAGTGCATCATAAAATTTATTCTCTTTTCCTTTGATATGCTTGATATCGAGGTCATATTCACTTAAAAATTCCAGCCATATTGTTTGTCTGGAATTCAAAGTTGGATGCTCAAAAAGATACTTCAGGTGAATGTGGTATGCTCTTAATTCAAATATCTTCCCCATGAGGTAATGACTCCACATATTCAAGACGTGGACAATGGAAGCAAGCTCCAAGTCATGTGTGGCATAGTTCCTCTCATGTTTCTTAAGCTTTCTGGACTCATAACCAATGACATGCCCATTTTGCATGAGGACTCCCCCAAGTCCTTCCTTACATGCATCTGTACATACCACAAAACTCTCATTTGGGTCATCAATCTTTAACATAGGTGCACTAGTAAGTAATTCCTTCAACATATTAAGATTATCTTCACACTTAGGCATTCATTCAAATTTAGTTTCCTTCTTTTGAAAAAAAGTGATGGGATGAGCAATATTACATAACCCTAATATGAACCTTATGCAGTAATCAACTAATCCCATAAAAGATCCAACTTCTAACACATTTCTGGGTGTTGGACATCCTCTAATGGCTTCACTATTCTCTGGGTATACTGTTATGTCCTACTTTGAAATAATGTGTCCCAAGTAATGGATCTGATTTTGATAAAAAGAACACTTACTCAGCTTGCCATACAACTGATGTTCTCTCAACACTTGCAATACCAGTCTTAAGTGATGTTCATGCTCCTCTTCATACTTAGAATATATAAGTATGTCATCCAAGAACACTATGACAAACTTGTCCAAATAATTTATGAATATGCCATTCATTAAGCACATAAAGACAGCCAATGCATTGGTCAGTCCAAATGGCACCACTACAAATTCATAATGCCCATACCTGGTCCTAAAGAATGTCTTATGAATGTCTTCTTCCTTCATCCTTACCTAATGGTATCCTGACCTCAAGTCAATCTTCGAAAATATCTTTGCTCCTCTTAGTTGATCAAAGAGGTCATCAATTCTGGGTAGAGGATACTTGTTCTTTATAATATTCTTATTCAGTTGTCAAAAGTCAATACACAACCTCAAGTTTCCATCCTTCTTTTTGACAAAAAGTACTGGTGCTCCCCAAGGTGAAACACTTGGACGTATGTACCCTTTCTTCAACAATTCCTCCATTTGCATTTGTAATTATTTTAACTCTGGTGTGCTCATTCTATAAAGTGTTTTTGACATCGAGGCAGCTCCAGGCACTAAATCAATTGAGAAATATATCTCCCTTCTTGGTGGAAACCCTGGTATATCTTGGAATACATCTTCAAATTCATGTAGTACCGAGAAATCTTCAAGGCTTGGCCCCTTCTTATTGCCCGGCTCTTCCACATGAGCTGCATACAATTGACATCCTTTTCTAAAACATCTCTTCAACTGTAAGGCTGAAATATCCCTTATAGAGATGGGTCCTGGAACTCCTTTCACAGTGCTTTGTTTTACATCTCCATCAAGACATGTAAATGTCTTGCTATGACAATCTGGGAAAACATGATGCTTGTCCAACCAATCCATTCCAATTAGAATATCATAAGACCCCAAGGGTATGATATTCAGATCAACACTAGTATTCACACCATTAAGACTTATGGAACAACTTCTAACCATATCATGGATTCTCCTTTTGGTTCCAGTGTCTAACTGAACCAAACTTGATTTTCCAAGCTTACCTTTCTCCAAATGTAATCTATCCACTATTTTAGGATCAATGTAACAATGACTTGGTCTCGAATCAATTAAAATAGCAACAGACCGGTTTATGATCTTACCTTCCACCTCGATCATATTGGACTGGTATTCCACTTTTTGATCATCTAAAGCTGCATAGATTATTCCCATATCTTCGACTGTTGTAGCCTCTTGGACGTTGTGCACAGTCTTCACTCTGTCCTTTCTGTGTGGGAAATCCTTGTACAGGTGATCTTATTTGCATCCCCAACATTGGATAGGTGGTCTTTCCCTTTTTCCCAAGGAGTCTTCTTTATTGGATTCACCATTAGCATACTAATCTTGATGATTTCTATTAGGCTCATTCCTATTGAAGGGAGGTTTGAATCCTTTCTTCCTCTGAACGAACTTCTCCTTCTTCTTATCCTTCCAAGATTTCTGCAGGGATTCTCTTCCCTGGCCTTGCTCATATAGGTATTTAGTCTTCCTCATGGCCTCAGTCAAGGTATTGAGCTCATCATACATAATATTTTCTTTATAAAAGGTTGGCAGTCCACTTAGAAATCATTGTATTTTCACCTTCTCATCATCAATTAACCTATCATATTTTAACAATCACAAGACCTTCTTTTCATATTCTGTTATAGTCGTACTTCCTAGCCTAAGTTCAAATAAATCCTACATTTTCTTGTCATAGAAATTCTCTAAGAGGTACTCCTTCTAGAAGTACTTCTTGAACTGCTTCCAAGTGATGCTACTCTCATTAACATGTTCAACTTGCTTCAATTGATCCCACCACATTGCAGCTTTCCCATGTAAATGGTAGGTGGCAATCCTAGCTTCTAGGTTTGATGAATAGATATGCAATTGAAAATACCTACTGAGTCCAAGAAACCATGTTTCGACATCATCTTCCCTTTCTTTTTCACCATCAAAGGAGGGTGGATTAAGCTTCCTCGAATCTTCTTGCAAACTATCCACTTTTTGTCTCCTTCTTTGGTGCCTAACAGGAAACACCTTTGGACTGCTTATGGAATCTTCTGATGCATAAAACTTTATTTCTGAGTAAGGAGGTGAGTAGTGTCTACGAGTTTTGCTAGCAATTCTTGAATAACCAACTCTTCCACGATCCTCTCTTCTTTCACGAATCCTGCCTTCTTCCTCTTGTTTTGAGTTTGATCCACCCTTTGTTTGCCTTAGCAAATGATTTAATCTCTGAAGCACTCGAGCATTTATCTAATTTTTCTCTCGCATCAACCTCTCATTGTCTACTTTGTAGCTCTACACTTCTATTTTCAGGCTTCTTACATTTTCTATTAATGTTTCTTGCTCTCCTCTACCCTTGCGTCCATTAGACTCTGTCTCTGCATTACCAACTCTGGTATTCTAGCCTTTGACCTCCTTATTACCGACTCTTCAGGCTTAGGAACTTTGGGCTTCGAGATTTTCCATACTAGCACACTCCAATTCTCCCAAACTCTGAATTCCTAAACTGGCCAATCTGTTGATGCGTGCCTCCCTTATCGGACAATCTGTATTAACTTCAGACTTCAGGTAGTTCTTGCCCTAGTGCTTTGCTCTGCAAAACATTCAAGAGTACTAAGTCTATGAAGTGAGAGATATGGCATTGTGTGTCCTTGCTAATGGATAGTCTATATGAACTCTGGGCTTTGGGCATTCCGGAGTTCTGGCTTTTCACATCTGTCTTTCTTTTGAAGTGGTTATCTACTAGACTATAGGATCTGTTGCCACGTGTCCACTTCAATCAATGGTCTGGATCTACTCTGGCTCTTCAGAGATTTGGGCTTCAAGAATCCTTTACTCACTCAGATTCTTCTTGCTTCTTCCTAGAGTATGAGATCGCCTGACACGTCTCCCCTGCTTGAAGAACAACGGCCATCCGTGATTGTAGAGACTCAACTCACTCACTCTTTAATTCCTTGCCGATCTATGCAAAGAGAAGATGCTCATCCATAGTGGGATCGATATCCACTGTTTATCTGTTGATTTAAAAATATCAAGGATCCTCAGTGATTGTGGGCTCACAACTTTCTTGCGCTTTACTTTCCTTCCCGATCCCTGCAATGCCTCCCCACCATCGATTTCTCTCCAATAAGATCTGACAGTTGTGACTTAACCTTTGCTTCGCTTTCATTAGAAGGCCCTTGTTCACCTACCCTTCGATCCAATGATCATGGATCTCTCTTGATCCTACAGTGGCAAGCGCTTCTGAATTCTAAAGGGACACTCATGATCCTTCGAACACTTACAAAGGATCTCTAACGTTCTAGCTCCTGCGTAGATTCTGCAATGCCATTCCTCCTGAGATTTTCAACTTCACGATCATAATTCGATCTCAACCACTAGACTTTGACCAATAGACCCAGCCCATACTGGCCCAATGTTTCAACCGGAATCTCTGATACCAATCTGTAACACACCCTGCCACCCACAGGTCGGGGTACGCTACCTTCAAGCCCACCCTTGGACTTATTTCTCTTACCGATACCTTTTTAAATTAATAAGGCTGCATAAAACAAAGTATCTAACGACATGCAAAACAATAACCAACAAGCATGCATATTCTAAAGATTTAATTAAAAGATAAATAAATACACAACAAAATACATTCATATACAGATAAACAATATCATAACAGAGAGCACTTATCTTTATAAAAGAAGACACTAACTGGCTGCAGACCAAGGACGTTCCACCCAACCATAGACACTACTGCTCCAAATATCAACAACAATATCACCCCTGAGCCAGGGCTATGAATCCACAAGGATGGTTTCAGAGTGTTACTTGGCTTCCCAAACCAGTTAGCACTCAAACTCTCACAGGATTTCCCAACACTCACAACAATCTAAGTACCCAACTCTCTTCTACCCATATTGCACCACCTAAGAGAATGGACCTCCACCCTTCTTTTCCACGCAGTCCCTCGAGAAATCCTTCTACTTCCAGGGCTCCAATAAAACTGGTCCAAAATATCCATGTTGGAACTCTCAGGACTTGCAGCTGTGAACAAAGTTGGACACATGCCAATGCATCTCAGATGTGCAAGCCTCAAGTCATGGCTTGATTACACCAGCGACCTCTACAACCAATGATACCATGGCTTCTCTTCAACAGTTCATTTTCCTTTCCCAAGCCAAGACACAGATGAGGAATATGAATGGAGTGAGATCTCCACCCAAGGTGTGAAACAATCAACAATCAGTGAATGAATGTGTGAGGGAAAGTATGGAATGAAAGAAGAAGTGAAGGAGTGAACGATTCAACCCCCCAATCATACCAAGGATGGGTTTAAGTATTTTCATGGGGAATCAAGAACCTCCTGGCCTTCCCTAAGAAGCTCACGTAACTAATCCAGTCCCTTAGACAAAAGGGTAGTTAAAAATAGGAAATAAACATTTATCCCCTCAAGCCCCCTCTCTTGTGGAATCATATCCCCCTATAACTCTAGTCCTTGTCCGTGTAGTAGCCAACTATGTATTTATTATTAATAATGATCAAAACATTACATTTCTTGGGCACATTGGCCTTTTAATTGTTTTGGGCACTCTGTCCTCTCAACATTGTAAAAATACATTATTTAAAATGGGGGTTCAAAACCCAGGGTGTTACACTAATATTGGGAATCTAAATGTCTTAGTTTCATTATTTTCATTCCCTTCCTCATCTGCCATACTTTCATTATAGGTTGCAGGTGATGTTTCTCCACTAAGTGATGGTTAAACCACTGGATTGGTAGGAATATCCAATTGTTCCAGTACTTTGTGTGTTGCTCCAATGGCAGATTCAACCTCTTCTACCACAACCTCTGTCTCTTTTGTAGCTCCTCCTTTTTATTGGGTCGCCAGTGCTTCCCTTACTACTTTTTGTGATATGTTCTCAATATTCACAATAGCTCTAGATTCAGGAACTTTGGCTATAGTTTCAATTACTGCATTTGAACTCTCTCCTATGAGAATTTATCCTACACAAAAATTAGTTGAATTAGTGTGGGGGGGATTTCTTGATTTTTCTGTAACTTTGGGGGGTTTTCTTGAATTTTCTGCAACTTTGGATGCAATAAATCTACCTTTACTATCCCTACATCTATGCATAAAAAAAAAATCTAATACTAACACAACACAAAATTTAACTACTGAAGGTAACAGAACAAACTAAATTTGGTGCAACCCCACTAAAGTGGATGTGTGGGTTCTTCCCTCATGTCTTATTGTCTTCTCTTCTCCCTTAGGTCATCCTTAAAACCAATCCAAAACCATAAAATCAATCTGATTCAAATACTTCCTATTACCGTTTACAACTCCCCGACAACGACGCCAAAATATTGGTGCAATCATAAGTTCAATGTATTGCAATCATTTAATATGTCAATCTGGTTTCGTAATCAATAGAGTTGATGCACTATATGTGTTGATAACATATAGGTTCATATGTCTAATGAGTATATCCTATATAATAAACACTCCAAAACCAATACTCTGTTTCACAATATTCAAACAATACTCTCCACACAGTTTAAAAACTAGAAAGCAAAACTCATAAACAAAATCCCAACAAGCATGTGATCTAAAGCTCTTACTCAGGTAATGAATATGTTCATCTACAGCCTCATGAAATGGAAATATGAACTTTGATTATGTTTCCTGTAGCAACTAATCTATCAACAATCCGCAATTAACACTCTGTACATTCTTAAAAGAAATATCAATCAATCCTAGAAGAAATATTAGGTGTAGTAAGATACTCCATTATAGGTGCATGTAGGGTGAGAGATGGAGATCTTGACTATTCCTGTATTTGCAAGATATAACCTAATCAATTCTGGAACAAACTCTAGGTGTAGTGAGATATTCCATTATAGGTTCATGTAGGGTGAGAGAGGGGTGCATTCCCCCAGGGGGATCCATCTGGGGTCCAGAAACACCAACAAAGGGGTCGGTCAGTCACCAGGACTGAGAGCTAGAGCAGGGTGCACCATTTGAGATAGTTTCCAGGCCATTCTGAGAAGCTTAGCCACCAGGGATAGCTTTCCAAACTTTCATTAGTTACCGTGCGAGCTTCCATAGTTCAAACTCATCCATTGATCCTGCAGTGTTCATCTATTATCAAGTATTATCATTTAGTTTTCCTATTGTATTCCAGCTAGGACCCTTTTTTCATTTGATCTAGCTGAGTGATTCATTTTTATTCAGCCGCAATTGACATTGTACTCACAGAGGTATCATGATATAATTTTTGCAGTATTTTGTCTCATTTATCATCTATATAGTCATTTATATGTTGTAAAAATGAATTATCTACAGTAGATACATCAGATTATCACTATTTCCCAGACTAGCCAAGTTAGGAAAATTACAGTGGTATCAGAACTTTAGTCATGCCAGCCTGTGACTAAAGATGATGAGTACAGCAGAGGACCCAAGGGGTCATGAGCATGTAGGTGACGAATATGCCACTTACAATAGACGCAAGGAGGGAAGAAATAAATTTGATTTTCCCCCTTTTCCTCCCAGCTCAGAGGAAGAGGAAGAGGCACAGAGGGAAGTAGAGAGAAGGGTAGAGCGAGAGGTTGAGCGTGAGGCAGAGAGGATGTTAGGAGACATATATGAGAGATGAGAGGGCAGTGGTAAGGCCCCCATGGACCTAGAAGTAGCCTTCATGTAGGTACTCGATAATCTGGTAGTCAGTCAGTAGGCCGTGACTCAGTCCTTGACATAGATGGTCGATAGACTAGCCATAGTGGGCACCCCAGGCACACAAGCCCCACATGCATCACAGGAGAACTTAGGGGTAGGAAGTAGACCCTAGTCTCCTACTCACACATACACCTCTTCACATAGTATTCCCATGCCATTATCCCCCAATTTCTAGAGGGAAACTCTAGTAATAACACAACATTTGATAGCATAGAGGCTGCCCACTCAGGCAGAGGACATTGCAGAGTATAGGAGGGAGTTTGCAGTGTTGGGTCGTGACTTCCTTCAAGACATGAACCTAGTCGAGTATTGTGGACTCATGCTCAAGAACCACCCCAGAGAGCCATAGAGAGGAGGTCAACAACAACAACAGAGGAATAATATTGATTTCATCCAAAAATTTGGTAAACTCACCATACATTCTTTTGACAAATCATCCAAATGCACCACTAGAGCTTGGGTACAAAATCTAGACACCTACTACAAGCTCAACTAGATGACCGAGATAGAGGCCATTAGTTTCACTACCCTACACTTGGAGGGTGAGGCACACAAGTGGTGGCATCATGGATTGGTGACGTTGGGTCACAACCACATCACCTCTTATAGGGAGTTCACAGAGAGACTCATGGACCAGTTAGATAGGAGGGATCTTGAGATCCACTTCGGGATCTATCCCAGTTGAGACAAACTAGCACAACAGAGGCATTCATTACAAAGTTTTGGCGGGTAGCAGTGGTAGTGAAAGATATATCAGAGCCCAGGTTGATCATGTTATTCACAGAGGGACTCACAGAGCCTTTGAGAGGATGGGTGAAGGAATACATGCCTCACACCTTGTAGGATGCCATCCTATGCACTCGAGATTTGGGAGACTCGGTGCCAAAAAATAAACCCTTTTCCAAACCCTTTGTACCACAGAAGGATCGAGACAGCAAGAAATTCCAGAGAGAATGGAAGGGCAAGGAGAAGTTGGGAAAGGAGAAGTTGGATGATGAAATGAGGCAAGATCTTCTAAAGAAGAATCTTTGCTTCAACTGCAGAGATCCTTGGGTCCCAAGCCACAGGTGCATGGGCAAGGGAGAGATTCATTATATTGAGGTGGCAGTAGATAGTGTGAACGGTGAGGAGGAGGAGTAGGACAGTGGATCCACTAGCTCAGAGGGGGAGTCAACACAGGTAGAGGAGCAGCCTCCCTGTAGACCACCGACACCGGTAGTTCCACAGCCTCCTGAGCAGGATAATAGATGGAAACCAGCAAAGGGAGGAATCATAACAACCCTTTCTGGTCTTCCTAGGTATGATACCCTCCGAATCAGAGGGACTGTTCAGGGGAAGTGGGAAATCTCCCTAATAGATGGTGGGGCCACCCACAACTTCATTGATGCTTCATTGGTATCGAGACATGCACTTCAGACATAGGAGTTTGAGGGGTTTTATGTTGCAATAGGAGATAGCCATACAATGGAGTGTCTAGACAGAGTTCCATACTTGGAGATAAAGTTAGGAAAATACACAGTGAGAGACACATTTTATGTGGTTGACCTATATGACACATATGCGGTATTAGGATTCGAATGAATGATTACCTTGGGAAAAATCACCACCAATTACCAAACCTTTAAGATGGGATTCARAGACTGTGACAAAAAGAAGGTTGTTCTGAGAGGCATGTCAACATGAGCACCCAGGATAGTTTTGACCAAAATAATGGAGCGTATATTCAGACATGGAGAGGTAGCATATGCCACAGAGTGCTTGATCACTATGTGGAAGGATTCAGAGGGTCGACAATAGTATCATACATAGATCAGGAATTTGTTGGGATGACATCAACAGGTTTTTGGGTCGATTCCACCAGGGAGACCACTTGACAAGGAGTATGAGCATGCCATTGAGTTGGAGGAGGGGCCGAACCTATGATCACAACCCCCTATCGTCATCCTAGGAGGTTCAAGGATGAGATAGAGAAAGCAATTAAGGAATTGCTAGTGATGGGACACATTAGACCGAGTAGCAACCCATTCACCTCTTTTGTTGTCTTAGTTTTGAAGAAGGATGGTACCATGAGGATGTGCATTGATTACCCGACCTTGAACAAGAAAACCATCAAGAACTGGTATCTTATCTTGTGCATTGATGAGTTCATGGATGAACTGCATGGGGCAATTTTCTTCTCAAATATTGATCTACACTCTGGGTATCATCAAATCAACATCCTAAGAGAAGGACATAGAGAAGATGACATTTCAATATCACTTTGGACATTTTGAGTTTTTGGTTATGCCATTTGGGCTAACCAATGCACCAACTACATTTCAGTCTTGCATGAACCACATATTCAGGGATCAGTTGAGGAAATCAGTCTTGGTTTTCTTTGACAACATCTTGGTCTACAACAAGACATGGCAGGATCATATGAGGTACATGGATAAGGTATTGAGCATCATGGAGGTGCAATCATTATACGCCAAAGAGTCCAAGTGTCAGTTCAGTATGACAAAGATACTTTACTTAGGCCACATCATCAATGCACAAGGGGTACATGTACACTAGGAGAATATCAGGGCCATTCTGGATTGGCCAATGCCCAGAAACGTGACAGATTTGAGGATTTTCTTCGAGCTGTGCAACTATTATAGGAGGTTTGTTCGGGGTTTTTCTCAGCTTGGAGCACCACTGATGGATATTACCAAGCATGAGGCTTTCATCTAGACCGAGGGGTCACATAAATCCTTTTATCACATGAAGGAATTCATGGGCACTTGTCCAGTGTTAGCATTGACATACTTCACCTTTCCATTTGTACTAGAGTGTGATACATCTAGCGAGGGTATTGGGGCAATTTTGATGCGGTGAGGACACCCCATTGCATTTGAGAGCAGGAAGTTCAGTCAACCCAAGAGGTTGTACTCCATTTATGACAAGGAAATGTTGGCAATCATGTATGCCTTGACCAAATTCAGACAATATTTGGTGGGAAACAAATTTGTGGTCAAGACAGATTACAATAGCTTGAAGTATTTCCTTGAGCAGAAGGACCTCAGTGAGCTCCCAAAGAAATGGGTGATGAAGGTACATGCATTTGACTTCAACATAGAGTATGTCAAGGGGAAGAAGAACATTGTGGTCGATGCACTATCGAGGAGACCCACGACATGTTCTTTGATGGAGATTTCAGTAGATTGGAAATCCTACTTGTTAGTGGAATATTCCAAGAACAAGTTCTCTTGTGAGGTTATGGATGGGAAGATATAGGATGACAGGTATAGGGTCATTGAAGATGTCATATTCTACAAGGACAGAGTCTAATTGGTGCCAGATTTGGGGCTCAAGAAGAAGATCCTCACATCAGTTAATGATTCACCACTAGTAGGCCATCAGGGGTTTTTCAAAACCTACAGACAGATCATGGAGAGGTTCTCATGGAAGGGCCTCGAATAGGATGTTATGAGACACACCATTGAGGGTGTGAATTTCTAGTAGAACAATTCATAGCATACTCTTCCAGTAGGGCTACTTCATCCACTCCCCATTCCAGAGCAGAAATGGGAAAGTATATCGATGGACTTCATCACAGGCCTACCCAAGGTCCAAGGTAAGGGCTGTATCTATGTAGTGGTCGATGACCAAGTTTTCTCACTTCTATGCCATACCGACAGAGTACATCATAGTTCAAGTAGTCGAGCTATTCTTCAGGGAGGTCTTCAGACTTCATGGGTTGGAACATCATCAATGATAGGGACAGTCGGTTCATTGGAACATTTTGGAGAGAGTTGTTTAGATTGGTGGGGACAGAGTCGACACCTAGCACTAGCTATCACCCTCATACAGATGGGAAGACTAAGATCGTCAACAAGTGGGTTGAAGGATATTTGAGGAACTATGCAGGTGGACAACAGAGAACATGGGTCATGTGGCTACATTTAAGAGAGCATTTCTACAACACCACTTTCCACATGTCCATTGGTATGACACCCTTCCGAGAATTGTAGGGATATGATGCTCCCACTTTGGTAGACTTTTTTTTCAGGGAGAGCATAGTTCCCAAAGCCAAGGATTGGATCATAGAGAGTTAGGAGATTCTCAATTTGTTGAAAGAGAACCTACAAATGGCACAATACCGACAGAAGATGAGTGCGAACATGCATAGGATAGAGCACATCTTTGAGGTTAGGGATATGGTTTTCTTGAGTTTCCAACCTTATAGAAAGTTATCTCTGAAGAAGAGTAGGGACAAGAAGCTCAAGCCTAGATTTTATGGCCCTTATAGGATCATGCATCGAGTAGGTGAGGTTGCTTATGAGCTAGAGCTTCCAGAGGGGAGTAATATTCATAACGTGTTCCACGTATCTTGCCTCAAAAAAGAAGTGGGACAATTCGTTAGCACATTAGAGGAGCTTCCCCCATTGGATGAAGAGGGACAGTTGAAGTTGGTTCTAGAGGAGGTACTAGACTTCTGAGAGCAGAAACTGAGGAGCAGGATCATCATAGAGTGTTTGATCTGATGGAGACAACTTCCAGTAGAGGACGCTACTTGGGAGAGTAGGCACATGTTGCAACACCCTGGATTGGTATTGCTTGAGGACAAGCAATTTCGGGAAAGGAGAACTATAATGTCCCTTTCCAAATAGGAGCTCCATAGAGGAGGCTTAATGGTATAAACCTCCCCACCAGACTATAGCCAGGGCTGAAAACGGGTAAAGAGGGTGACGAGAGGTCACTCCAGTCAAAGGTGTTATAATTTGAAAGTGACATTGAGCTAAAAGTGGTTAAAAGTGCTTTTAAGTCAATTCAAGCTAAAAATAGAACAGATGAGCTAAAATTAGAATTCAATAGTGAATTAGGGTTTCAGGCATCTATAAGAGAAGGTTCAATGACCTAATTCATCATTATGTAGATTTTGACTTGTCATTGAGGAGAGAGGTGCATCTCAAGAGAGATAGTTCAGTGGATTCTAGGAGGAAGACATCGGTTGGTTGATTTTAGTGTCGAGAGATAGACCCTAGTCACCAGGAAGATCACACAGGTCTTCCATGATTCTTCAACAACAGTTACACAGGTTCCAGCAGCAAGAGCGCACTTATTCAGGGTGAGGGCACAAATTCTAAGGAGGTTCACTGGATCGACTTGTCCCATCCAAGGAGAGTTCAGAGATTCCCCTTTGACCCAGTTGAGAGGAAGGAAAGGTGCATCTTTTTCCCAGTTCCTCATCAAATTCTGACAGAGGAATCATCTGGGGCGCATTTTCCAAACTTGGGAGTGTGGCACTTTGGGCAGACACATTCGGGGTTCTCAAGCGATCATCACATCAAATCCAAGGAAAACCTTCTAACCCATTTCATAGTAGGCCAAGGTGATCATTTTGAGATACATCTTAGTCGATTCTAATGGTGTAATCACTAGGGCACATTTTTCCAGTGAGAGAGGGGTGCATTCCCCCAGGGGGATCAATCCGATGTCCAGACACACCAGTTGAGGGGTTTGTCAGTCACCAAGACTAAGTGCTAGAGTAGGGTGCACTATTTGGGACATTTTCCAGGCCATTTCGAGAGGTTTAGCCACTAGGGCAAACTTTACGGACTTCTAGCAGTTACCATGTGAGTTGCCATAGTTCCAGCTCATCCATTGATCCCGCAGTGCTCATCTATTATCAGGTATTACCATTTAGTTTTCTTATTGTATTCTGACTAAGATTGTTTTTTCATTTGATCTATCCGAGTGATTCATTTTTATTCAGCTGCATTCAACATTGTACTCACAAAGATGTCATAATATAAGATTTGCAGTCTTTTGTCTCATTTATCATCTATATAGTCATTTATATGTTGTAACAATGAATTATCTACAGTAGATACATCGTATTATCAGTTTTTCCTAGACTTTCCAAGTTAGAAACATTATAGTTGGTCTTCCTAGCTTACTGGTTAATAATATTTGGTGGGCGTGAAATCAGGACACATTCAAAGATAAATATGTCCCCCCAAAAATAAATGCTTCCATTACTCTCAATTGGGCCACAGAGTTTAAGGAAGATCCTAAAGAAAGGGTGATTCACAATCCAATCATGCTCACTCTTGACTATGAGATACCATGGGGCTACTTTGATGGGGCAATCCAAGGACACCACCCAAGGTTCGGTGCATGTGTCATGTTGTTTACCATTCATAAACATTATGTGTATATCATATACTCCATGGGCCATGGCTCCAATAATAGGGCAAGATTTATTTCTCTCTAGACACTGCTAGAAACTGCCAAAGAAAAGGAAGTAAAGAAGCTACAGGTTATGGGAGATTCCAAATTAGTAATTGACTAGGCAAGAAAGAAAAACGTTGCACATGAAATCAGACTTGAACCAATCATGAGAGACATAAAGCTTGTGTTTCTATCCTTTGAGGAGTTGTCATTTAATCATATCCTTCATAGTTGAATGTAAAAGCATACGAACTTTCAAAGGAGGCCCTTCTCCTTCATGCAAGTGCCTTTGGTTTCTACAAATTCTTTGAAGGAGTAGAAACGAAATCACTGGAATTTTGTCTATAAGGTTGAAGTGGACAATGTATGAAATAATGGAACTGACCGACTGAATTTGTAATTTTGTGAAAAGATGTCAAGCTAGACAGAAGTAAAAATCTCTATAGGAGCTATAGTATTGAATTTTGAATTGAAGTTGTAACTGGACTATACAAGGCCTTATGTTTTGGATTGTAATAGGTTATATTTCCTTTTTGGTAATCTAAAAGTTCTTTTCAAAGGAAAAAAAGGTGACAACTTAATGAATAATATTCATTATCTTGATCATTTTGTGAAGCAACAATAATAGAATTACATTGTGTTAAACAGTTATGAATGATGCCAGAGTAACGTACATTGATATAATTTAGCAATTTACATCCAATCCCATGAACATTAAAGGTTATCATCACCATGAATTTCACATTACCTAACTACCCAACCTCCTACACCTGCAAGGTTGAGACCTTCAAGACACATAATCAGAGCTCGAAGTCCAGGATTCTTTCAATTGATTTTGACCATTTAAAGTCTCAAGACTGATAGTTGTTCTTAGGGCTTGAAGATATCTACACCATACCTCAAATCCATTCTAAACATTCTAGAGAAAAATTTATTAACAAGTCACGTCATATGACATGCAGTCCATAATATTCCACCTATTCGTATGGAAAATTTAACAGATTATGTCAGTAACTATACTAATTAAAATGACGTTGACAACCCAAAATTCACAATTTCCAATTTAACAATAATTCGTCTCATTTTAATTAGGATCTAAAATACATTACTTTAACACATAAAATAATTAATAAAACACTTATCTATGTCGTTCCAATTTTAATTTTCCCATGAATCTTAATTTTAATATAACTAGTTATTTGAACTCTCTTCATAAATGTTTCCATAGTTTAACCTAAGGATTACTCAAAAATATATTTAACCATTGAAGAAAATTACTTTTCACAAGATGTATTGGTCATACAAATCTAAAAATAAACATAAAGTTCACTTATTTAATTTTCATTAAATGAAATTCTAACCATCTATTAATCTAAATTTCTTACATTCAATTTATTCGACAAGATTTCAATGATGTGTACACCCATAAGGTGGAGGGACCATATAATTAAATATTAAAAATAAAAACCTATTGTCTTAAACAAAACAAGATGACTTAATGCCTAGAGGACAGATACACAATATATATATATATATAACCTATTGTCTTAAACAAAACAAGATGACTTAATGCCTAGAGGACAGATACACAATATATATATATATATATATATATATATATATATATATATATATATATATATATATATATATATATATATAATGCTGAGTTAATCCATCTCTCGATACACAACCCTTAATACGGTGAGAGAACAACACGAAAGAGAATATTGTATAAATTAACATCTCTGGTAACCTAAATCTGTCAACGTATTAAACAAGGGTTTACTAACCTTAATTGTTAGCAAAGTTCAAGCTTGTGGCAGATAGTGAATCGAACTCAATTCGAGATGATTGAAACCGTTGGGTTCGAAGAATGTAAGGATAAAGTAAATATCTATGGAAGATTGGTCATTAGAAAATATATTATGCCATCCAGGAGGTTCTTTTTACATGATGCTAAGAAGGTAACCTAATTAAAAAAAAAACAAAAACAGGGCTATCTATTGATTTTTTTAAACTGAGTCGGTGAGATGTTTTGCTACAAGTCTAGTCTTGAAAAAAAAACATTATCATCGGTGTTCATGATCATCGTTTCTAGAATAACTCGTTCCTCTTGGTGCAAGAGGAATCACGATCATCATATATTTCTCCCTTCGGTATTGTCTCTATAATTTAATGATCCATTCTACATCGATGAATTTTCTGAGACTTTGGTATGAAACTGGATTCGATCCATGATCATCCTTATGTGTAAGTTTTTCTCTTTGCAGTGGATATGGTTGGATCTTGTTGTTGACCCATTAATTCCTCGAACTTTGAATCGACATAATCCATTTAATGCTTCTTCCACTTTTTCTTCCCACCTTAGGTAATATGGGTGGTGATATGGGAGGTACCCAATGGGAATGGGGTTATATAGTATTAGTGGAGGTCATTCAATGTAAGGTGGACTAGGTCCACCATGGTATTAAATAAGGCCCACTATGGTCGTTGGATAGAATAAATGGATAGTTAGAGATAATAAATGGGCTTTCTAGAATATACCTTCTCTAGAATGTTCCTAGGAGATAGAGAATGTTATATAATGAAGTGTAAGCAACATAATTGGATGGTGAAAAATATTGTTGATGTACAAGCAAGTATTGCTTGAGGAGTTTTATCCTTCCTGAAGGATTAATATATGGTGTTACCCTACCTCAAAGGTTTTCTCTACATTTCTTGTATTCATTGTTATGGTGAATGTCTTGGGTTTATTATTGGTTATTTCTTAGTTATATTTGTAGATATGATATAAGTATACTACATTTGGTATCGGAGCTCTTTCCTTGGGCAGGAAGAGAAGAATTTTTGGTTATTTTTGCAGATTTGTTTTAAATAAAAAGGGGGGGCATCACACTTCAGGTTCTTCTCTGAGACTTTCTGCTCAAAATTTTCAGAAACCAATTGGATATTTGTATTCCTCTCGGAAAAATACCCAATTTCAAAAAACAATCAGCTGAAACGAAGTCCGGGAAGTAAAGTTATGATCATTTTAAATTCGACAGTTTTTTAGGGTTTTCCAGAAAAAAAACCGCGATTTTTTGTCGTAAGTTATTTATAAACCCTAGTTCTATTTTGTGGGTTATGGAAGACAAGTTTCATTTTAATGGAAAAGATGATGGTCTTAGTATTGAAGAATATATCAAAA
The DNA here is from genome assembly GCA_032191745.1 of Picea mariana. NCBI lineage: Eukaryota > Viridiplantae > Streptophyta > Pinopsida > Pinales > Pinaceae > Picea > Picea mariana. The sequence continues at coordinate 363,260 of JASDQU010012403.1, forward strand.
ATATAAATTCATTATGGTAACATCGATGGTGAGATTGGGTATCACTAAATTTAATGAAATATGCTAGGGTATGGTGGAAAGGAGTTAACTCTGAAGAGATTCATGCACTTTCAGATACAAAATATGAAAAATTATTTTTAGACAAGTGGTCATGTGCCAAGATTAAGTATAAAGAATGCACCAAGGGTTTATTTTCATGTGGCAGCTCTATGTTGTAGGTTCGGAGATGTATTAAAAAAGAAAATATCATTGTTTCTATTAACCCTAGTTGCAGGTATAATTTTATCAATGTTCAGTTGGTTAGTAGATTGCAAGTTGTTGCAAAGAATATTCAAAGCACACAGGTTGAAGGTGAAAATATTCAAATTTTTAAAGATTTGAAGCTCAATATGAATACATATGTGTTGCATTCATACTTTTATGCTATAGATATGGGTGATGTGGATATTGTTTTGGGATATCCTTGGATGGCCACAATTGGTACAATTAATATTAATGTGGAAAAAAAGTTTTTGAAACTGAGGAAAAAAAGTTTTTGAAACTTTGGTATAAGAAAAAGAAAGTTACATTGTCAGATGTATCTCTTAATAAGAAAGAGGGGCCTATGAGGGAAAGCAAAGAAGTTATTCTAGAGTCTGAAGTTGCATCATAGGAAGAATCTATAGAAGCAGATGAAGAAAATCCACAGGAAGAAAATAGTAAAGAAGTTAAGAAGATTGTTGACTCCAAAGCACAAGGGGTTGCAGATTTGACGAAAAAGGAACCAATTCCTACATTTGTTGTATATCACCATCCACATCATATCGAGAAACAATAGTCATCAAGACAAGGGCGTGAGCATCAACACATTTATGCACCAACAGGAAACCAACAAGGAAACTAATCAAGAGGTGCATGGAGGCCTACCAACACTACAAGAAGACATCAACCTAGAGAACCAATCCCATGGAAATACTGGCACGATGCAGAAAAAAGTGGAAAGGCAATAGTTGGACATCATGTTCATCTTCCATTAGGGTGGATGGATGGTTGTACTTGGTCCCAGTTGGCTACAATTCGCATCCGGTCATATCGTATGGTCTCTTCTCATGTTTTGGGGACAAAACATGCTTAAGGGGAGTGGAATGTAATATACCTAGGGAGGTAATATGGGAGGTACCCAATGGGAATGGGGTTATATATTATTAGTGGAGGTCATTCAATGTAAGGTGGACTAGGTCCACCATGGTATTAAATAAGGCCCACTACGATAGTTGGATAGAATAAATGGTTAGTTAGAGATAATAAATGGGCTTTCTTGAAGATACCTTCTCTAGAATGTTCCTAGGAGATAGAGAATGTTGTATAAGGAAGTGTAAGCAATGTAATTGCATGGTGAAGAATATTATTGATGTACAAGCAAGTATTGCTTGAGAAGTTTTATCCTTCCTGAAGGATTAATATATGGTGTTACCCTACCTCAAGGGTTTTCTCTACATTTCTTGTGTTCATTGTTATGGTGAATGTTTTGAGTGTATTATTGGTTATTTATTAGTTTTATTTGTAGATCTGGTATAGATATATAACACAGACATCCTCAAAGGTAGATTTTGATGATAAATAATGGTGTTGGGCCCTCATTTTATCATAAAATTAGAACAAGTAAACATTTTCACTCATCTTGACACACATCCTTGTTTCATTAATATCATGTTGCCTTGCGCCCATCCTTCCATGTGCCCTTTCTTCATTGGGATCAGACATTCTTTGAAGGTTTCCCAAATGCTTAGTGGGAAAGCCCCACAAAATCCCTAGTAGTGTAGTGGAGAATTCCATACAATCTCCCTAAAATTTCCCCTCTAAGATTGTGATAGTGTAATGCAACTAGGAGTGTATAAGGTCTTCTTCAATGGGATTAGGATCACCCCACAATGTCCCTAAGATGAAGGAAATGTTTACTTTTATGAATGGGACTTTGATATGAAACTCCAATGGTGTTTGTAACCACCCCAACATATCCTCAGGACAACATGATAATGATGGAATGTTGTTTGGACTTAGTTGGGAGCTCCATCACAAAGGTTGGGTTTCCAATGCCACTAAATCTTTGATGAGAACTCCCTAGTGGCTTTAGGACAACTCCAAAAATTATTTAAGAAAAATATCTTATCCTCCAATGGCATTGTTTGGTCTCCTTTAGCCCCAAAAATGAACATTATACAAAAAAATAACATAAACATAAAATAAATATTTTTGGTTGATGCAGGATAGATCAATCCCTAAGGATGTTCTTCCATTAGATGCCCCATGTTAAAAAAAAATGAGTTTTTTGCTCACATGGTTACTAATAAAAAAAATCATAAGTGACCTTCTACCTTGGCCAATCTTCACTGCAAGAGTCCATAATACTTTCACTAGGCTTATGCTTCTCTAATGATCACCACACTACTCTACAATTACTTCCTTCTTGAAAGCTTTATACTCCCCATTCTTCTTTTATGAAAACTCCTCCCTAATGTTAGGTATATGCTTCTCTGCAACTATCTTTACTAAATTTGTTAGTTTCTTCTTCTTCCTCTTCTTACACTTGCAACTTTCTAGTTGCAAGTCTCCACTAGTCCACTCATACACTTCTCCTAGCATATTTTTTTTCACTACTTCTTCTTAAGTTTTCTATGCAAACCCCTTCACCTCAATCTTCACCTTTGTTTTCACTCTACTCTATTTTTCAAATTTGTGGCTATACTACAACACCACACTCCTATCACTATGTTATTTCTAGTCTTCTTTCACACAACCCAAGATTGGACACAACATCACTCTTCCAATCTTATCATCTTCACTCATAATATGAAACCTACACTTCTTCCCATCCTTCTCCAACGTATAGGTATTTCTCTCGTTGAACAACATTCCTATCATGCTTACATGGTTTTCCTGACAAAACATGACAAGCATCCATAGGAATAACATTACAAAACAATTTATATTTATAACAACCACTATGGAAGTCAATGTCACATTACTCATGTATAATGAATTTATTCCCTTTCTACAACCAAGACACCTTGAATGGATTTGGATGAGGTGTAAATTTTAAATTCAACTTCTTCATAAATTCACTAGAAACATTATTTATGTGCTACCTCTATCAATAATCAAAGTACAACACTTATCTTCCACTTTGCACTTGGTTTTGAATATGATCCTCCCCTATTCAGGTTATTTAAAAATCTCCTTCTTTAGTTTCAATGACTCTCTTCTTAGCATCGAGTTCTCTCCCCACTTTGCTTCCACTCGCACAACTTCTTCTTATGTTGTTGTTGATTTTGTTGCTTCAAAATATGTGTTCTTTCTTTTATTTTTCTTCCTTCATTTTGTAGTTCTTAAAATTCTAAGGCTATATGACCATGTTCTCCACATATGAAACAAACCCCCTCAAGTTTGTCTCCTCTATGTTTTCCTCTCACTGATCATCTACCTTTGTCAATGTCACTTCTTCTTTCAACGAGTTGATTAATGGTGTTAGAGCTTGCATCACTTTCATCCTTCTTGCATCACTTTCATACTTCTTCTCTCTCCTTGACCTCTCCTCGAAGTTGGTTTCTTTCTCAACAACTTCTCCTCAATCCTCAAGATTGATTGATAAGCCTCTAGATATGAATAAAAACTCAAAACATTAAATTCATCTCAGATGGATTAACTCATACCATTCACATACATGGCAATTGAATCCAAGATTTATTCCTTCTACCCCATATCTAATTGAAAGTCTATAGAAATATGTAGTATACTCCTTCACTTTCATCTCCATCTACTTCAATTTTTGAAACCTTCTCAATAAATTTAAAGAGTAACCTACAAGGAAAAATCTCACCTTTTAGTTTGGCCACCACTCCATCCCATCTCTTGATCTTTTCAGTTCTATTGCTTTGTTTATCCAATTGCAACTTATCTCACCACAAGAATACATGGCTCTTTAACTTCATACAGGCAAACCTTACTTTCATGGTGTATTCAATTTGCTCAAACTCAAACAATTTTTCCAATTCCTTGGTCCAATCAATAAATTCTTATACATTTAGGTTTCTAGAATATATAGGGGTTTCTAGCCTATGTATGCCACCCAAACCCTTGATGGATCTTTTCATTCTTTCTTCAATGACAACTTCTCTTTTAGGTTGTTCTCTCACAACCTCCACTCGTTCTTTATCTTCACTATCATCATGTATTGTTTCTACAATACCTCTCCTTTAAGCTTCTTCCATGATATCCGATCTTGACAATGTCACCCTCATCCTCGATACAACATCTTCAAATGATTCAATGTTTTTGGGTTTTCATCATTGCCTTCTAATAGGAATCCCTCTTCTTTCCATCTGAATATGCAACATAATCTTCAATTCTCCTACTACTTTCTAAGAGAATCCACTTGCTCCTATCCTCAACAATTCAGTCTATCCTCACCACTCCTTGTTAGGATTGTCTCAGTGACTAGAAGCCTTCAACACTTGAGATTCATAGATGTAGGGCTTGAAAATCCAATACCACATTGACAATGCAAAATCAAAAGAAAACATCAATTACCATTCACATATAAAAAATACCAACAACACATTTTGCTATCTTTATTAATGAAACAAAAAGTGCTTAAAAATATTTGGACTTTATTACACAATCAAGCTTGAAACCTACACTATCTTCACTTCTAATGTCATGGGAAAGAGCCTCTGATTCTACTACATATAGAGGAAAAAACCCTTTCTATTTCTAGGCTTAGTGATTTATACATGGAATATAGACCTTGGATTGTTGCACAAATCCTAACCATTCTACCTCCCATGGTAACTAAACCATTTGTAACTGGCGAAATTCTAGTATTCAAACCACCAATAACTTATTCATACATGTACGGATGATGAGGAATCTCCTTGGCACTCAAGGCTAGATGATATTGCAAGCGAACCCCAAATTGTTGATGTGAGTGTAGGCCACACATCCTCCGAGGTGGATTTCAATGATTAAGGTCAATGGTATTGTGCCTTCTTTTTATCATGAAAGCATACAAATTATAGGTCCCCACTCATCCTACAATATGTCCCCAGTTCATTGATTTTGGGTCTCCTTAGGTCCACCTTTTCATGTGTCCTTTCTTGTAATACCCCTAGGCTTAAACCCAAATTGTAAATGTAAATGTAAAAATGTAAGTTTTAAACCTGCGAAGTAAAGCAATGCATATATATTCTTAAGCAATACAGAAATTAATCAATGGCTCATACACAGAATACACAGAGATTTTTACCGGAAACCCTCAACCGGGAAAACCTTTCTTCTTTTCATTATATCGAATTTCACCATTCACCATACAATATATACAATGTTTTTAGGTATTCTGTAGATACCATAACCCTAATCCCTTAATCCGGGATTAATTTACAAATCAACTAAAAATATGTTGTCGTATCTGACGCACCCACACACACACACAGATGCAAAGAATATAACACATACCCAACATTCTCCCACTTGTTGTTTTCTTTGCATCCAGGGGTCCAAGGGATTATATAGTCAACAATCCAGGGCAACAATGCCCATTGTTACTCTGCACCAAGAGAACTTTTCTGTGCTCACAGACTTTGTCAATGAATCTGCAGCATTCTTCAAAGTGTCAACCTTTTCCAGCAACACCTTCTTTTCCTCAACCATGTCTCTCACAAAGTGATACTGAACATCAATATGTTTTGTCTTCGAATGATAAGCTGGGTTCTTTGCCAGGAATATTGCACTCTGACTGTCACAGTCTAATCTCACTGCTTGTTGTACCAACCCAATACCTGAGCACAATATTTGTAACCATACTGCTTCCTTGCTTGCATGAGTGGCTGCCATGTATTCAGCTTCTGTAGTTGAGAGTGCCACTACAGCCTGTCTTTTTCTCATCCAATTGATTGCTCCTCCAAATAGGTTAAACACATACCCACTTGTAGATCTTCTGTGATCCAAATCTCCAGCCCAGTCTGCATCAACAAAGACATGTATGTCCACCACTCTGTCCAATCCCGGTCTTCCTTGGTAGCACAATCCATAACTAGTGGTGCCACGAAGATACCTGAAGACCCTCTTTACTGTTGTCCAATGCTCCTTCCCTGGTTTTGACATATACCTGCTCAAAACTCCCACTGCATGTGCAATGTCCAGTCTAGTACAAACCATTGCATACATTAAACTGCCAACTACACTCACATACGGAACATGGGACATGTCCTCTTCTTCTTCTTGTGTCTTGGGACACTGATCTGCAGATAACTTTACAC
>JASDQU010012403.1:381045-391267 GCA_032191745.1 Picea mariana
TTAAAAATGTTTAAGACAACACAAAATCTACATTTAGTGTTCCAGACCAAAAACACTAATTGGCTTAGAACTTCAACAAGCTGTAACTAGCAACCTAGAACCCAGAAAGAGGTGAAATTTGGACAGACTGTCTAAAATATGCATATGAATAAAAACAATTGATATCTTATCAAAACTCCAATGGAGTAGGTACAAAAATGCATAATTACAATGTATATTTGCATAAAGTTGAAGTGCGAACAAAAAAAATTAATGGACAATTTTTAAGTAACCATAACTTTCCGTTCAACACTCAGAATTGAGCATGGAAGCAGGTGTTGGAAATGTATTGGATAGAGGAGTCTAATTACTCACCTAGAAAATTGATCTAGGCATTCAATTTTTAGGAAAATAAAAGAAATAATTCTGATGCATTATTGGAACCGAATTGTACATAATTTCATAAATTTGTTAAATTATTTAGCCTAACAAATTTTATTGGTTGCACATTTTTGCGGAGTTAAAAAATTTTAGTTATTAAGAGGTGATAAGGTTGAAGTTTAGTTAAATATAAGAAGAGGTACTTAGGGAAAGAGTGCTATGACAAAAATCTTTCATAAGATGATCAAAAGCAAAGACTACAAAATGTTAAGGTATGAATCTGGGTGCAACCATAAAGTCTTGGAAAGCCACTATAGGAAGTCCACTCATGTTAGTCAATTACTTAATGGAATCTGGGCAAAGGAATATATCATGTAGTTAATGAATTACTGAAAGTACATTCACTCCCAAAGAAACCAATATACAAATTAAGTAATACATTGGATTCGGATCTATTATAAAAGGAATTGATTATCAAAATGATAGTAATCAGTTAAAGAAAGAGGCTTAATGCATATATGGAAAAAGAGTGTGTCATATCCTAGGATTAGCTATGCAATTATAGAGTAATGCTTCCCTTATGGTTATTAGAGTGCACAATGAAAGCATGGTATGAAGGGAATCACTTCAAGGGTAAATAAATGAAGGTGCACAAAAGTAAAGAGTGTCGATTGAAGTATAAGTGCATCAATATGGCATGATGGAAGGGGATTATGCAAGTCGGGCTGAAATCAGATTGGTCAAGACAGGAGAAAGCAATAGTCATCAAGAAAATCCAATTATTGATATGATTAGATAATGAAGGGATAAATCAAGTACCTCAAGACGGAATTTGGTGTTAACTATCCAAGGCTACTCAAAAAACATGACTAGAAATATAATTGGGTCATGTAGGAGTTGGATCAGAGAGATCTGAATAATAGTGGAATGCTGAAAATTAATATCAACATAATATGTAGTTGCAAGTCCATGAACATCCTAGGATAATGGAAGAAGAAATCATGAGGTAGATATCAAGCTAATGGGAATGCATGACAACACTCTAGGAGGGAAAGAAACAATAGTAGAGGATTGTTGATGCATTCCAAAGGTATTGAAGATATTTCCACAATAGCATGGAGATACCAAAGCCAAGAAAGACTTAAAAGTGAAATGAATCTTTGTAGAGAGTCAGTAAGGAACCATGAAGAAGAAAATGGATCTATGTATGGTTTTTAATGAAAAATAGATGGTCCTTGAGAAGAATCCATCTCAAGTGGTATATATCCATGAGTGACATTTCCAGGGGGTGGAAATATTGCTTGAAATTATGATGGTAAATTAAAAGCAATATTAAGTACTTTTAATTAATTCTATGCAGCTAGAGAATGAGACATATGTGCATCCTTACAGTATGCTAGATATTGGTTATACAAGCTAAGTTTGAGGCTAGTTGGGAAGGAGAATAGAAGAGTGCAAGAAAACTCAAATACTAGAGTATTCAATCAAGAAAGAGTTGTTCAATCTGAAAAGTAAATGGATGTTGAAGATCCAAAGTCTATAAGACAACACGATTGGAATTATAATTCATCCAAGTATGAGTTGGGATAGATGGATCCAAGAATTAAATAAAAGTTGAAGGTTGAGATCAGTTTAGTATTTGGATGAAAAACCAAAGACAACCAAGAGTGATTTGGTTAGAAAGTGCTCAGCTCAGAAATAATCATGCACGGTAGTTATAGTGAAGAGCACATAAAGATTCAGGAATCTGGAAGAATTGAAGACTTCTGAGATAAACAAGGAAAAGTGATACAGGGAGAAAGAAGTTGTTGTAATTATTATTGTAGCATAAAGTATGTTATGGCTTGTTGGTACAACCATAAAGTGAGAATGCTTGCATGTTTGCAAGTGTTGTTGATAATGTTGTTGCATATGGAAGGAAGCAACATAAAGATGGAATGTTGATTATAAGACTAATAAAGAGGCATGAGAGCTTCTACTGTCATAAGCTAATCAGGTATCATTAAATTAATTTAATAGCATCCATGCATGTAAGTATTTATCTTTTGAAATTATGTTGCATAGTTTCCAAAGGGAAATTCAGGTAAGAATTTCCCCAAATTGATTTTTTTATAATACACAGTATGGTATTGTTTAAGTGCATTAACAAGAACAAGTTACCACTAGGTGTGGTAAAGTCTAGGGGCACGTTATAATTATCAAATCTTTTTATCTTTTGAATGCACACACTGACATAGTAGCATGTCATGGTAATTTGGTTATGAGGTAATAACCAAAGAAATAAAAGATAAGAACTTGTTATGGTAATGATGATAGGAAAGCTAGTCATGTATGAGACCAGAACATGGTTGTGTATGGAAATGTATGGATATAGAAAGGTTACGTACCACACAAATACCCAATGAGATTCCTAACTTTAAATAAAACTTGGATTGCAACCTTTTCACTAACACTAATAAACACCACAAAATTGTATTCTTGGTGTAGTGTTCGAGTAAAAAAGGAAGGCATCCAAGTAATTGAGAAAACAATGGGAAGTGTGTGGAGAATGTGTCAAGACATTGGCTAGATTTCCAATTTATGAATGGTGAGATACATGACTTAGATAAAGATCTTTCTGAAAATCAATGCAAAGGTGCATTGAGAGTTGCACTCATGCCTAGTAAGTGGTAGAGTTGCACTCATACATGATAGAATTGTATACTTAAATGCATTTTGTGAGTGGATGTACATATGTTTTTGAATGGAAATAATTATACTAACGACATAAATGTTGCTAACTCATGAAGATGAGAACATTTCAGGAACTATTAGACATTGCAATAGGAAAGTTGCAAGTCAGGTAGTCACAGGAATAGTGACTACAAAAAAATTTATGTTCAGAAAATTAAAATAATGAACTTACTGTTATTTATTGAGAACACGCATATGCATAGAATGATGAGTCATTCTATCTAATAAAGTTTTTTGCAATTGTGATTGGGTTGCTAGGTGTAGGCAATTCTGCGATCACTGCATAAGGTTTGTGTACATATTGCAATTAAAATATGATGTACATGAAATACTGACAATCTGTTGGTTGTATGCAAGATATAATCATTGCAAGAAAAATGGTATTCAACATGGTGCTTGTTGAAAGCCAGAATCAAGACTACATCCTATTATTGCAACAACGATGAAAAAAAATAAAAAAAATAATGAAATAGAATTTCATATTTTAGGAAAAAGTTGAATTCCTTATGCAATTAATTTGATTTCTAAAATGGATTTTTTATAATGTTCTCTCATGATAACTGCATGTGTGTGATGCAGATGAGATAATCTTGATTAAAGTTGGAATGATGGAAAAGAACAACTATTGTTGAGTACATTAAATCCCTATAATTGTAGACCCTTGGTGGGATTCTGGTAATGGGTTAGCGCTCTCCTTGTGTGTGAAAGACTTAGCAAGATGGATCATTGAAGGATTGCGTAGCAGTGAAGGGATTCATGAGCCTAGAAGGGTGAGTGCAACAAGGAGGAGGCAACCTAAGGATGCTTATGGCACGATAGCAGCCATAAGGAGGGTGTGTCAAATGGAACAATGAGTTGAATTATTCCCGGAAGCAACTCTATGTAATAGAGAAAATGACTTCAAGTTGTGGTATAAATACATGAATGGGTGCTTGAAAGTAGAGCACCAAATGGATAACAAGCTTCCAATAGCTAAAGCTTGGAGATTTTTAAAGAAATTGAATGGTACATGGTATATAATACATTGAGGATAGTGCATAAATAAGGGGAGGGGGTTGTAATACCCCTAGGCTGAACCCCAAATTGTAAATGTAAATGTAAAAATGCTTATAAGCTAGTGATTTGTTGATATAATTTTGCATGCACCTTCCATGGTATAGTGTGTACATGTACTGCGCACTAAAATAATGAAGTGTGCACATTCCAGGATACCCCACACAACAAACTTAGGTGCACACGATTTTGAGGCCAGTGAGCCTTTGTGTATATGTTGTGTTTTATAGGCTAGTGAGCTAGCTATTATAAGCTAGGAGGCTTATGTGTTGAATTAGGTCGAAGAGCCTAGATGCTAAAAGCCAGTGAGCTTATTGTTGTATATGTAAATACTCATATCATTAATATAATACATCGTTGCGTGTAGACCAACCATGATAAAAGAGTATGGGGGACTAAACTCCACTAGTTAGGGAAAGGGGGGCACTAAAAGTTAAGGATAAGGGGCTAAGATAGGGAGATTAAGCCAAAAAGGAATATTATATTAATATTCCTCAAAGTATAAATTATGGATAATTATTTTATCCTAAGTTCTAAGGATGGGGACAAGTGGTCCAAAGTAGCTCTCAACATGATAAGTGTCAAGTTGGGGACATGCATACATATAACTTGGACTTAGTTCATCTTCCTATCATTCTATCATCATTCACTCACTCATTCAGTTGTCCTTTGTACCTTTCTGTTACTATCAATGTACTTGTACATGTACCCGTACCCATACATGTACCTAGCTAGTTTGGGAGCTAGATTGAAGAAGCGGGTTGTCAGGCCTGTGGGATACTAAAGAGGCGGGTTGTCAAGCCCGTGAGAAATTCTCTCCAGGTGAGATAATTTTTGGGAATTGATTCCTGAAGGTGCCAAACTGCAGCTACAGGGATTTGAGACTTCTTGTCCAACTTGTTGTTGAAGTCTTGGAAAGGAAGTGGGGAAGCCGAAGGAATGTTGAGGAGAGAAGGGGAACATTTCCTGGGGTGGGACAAGCATGTGGGGAATGAGGGACTGTAGGTTGTTAGTTTGAGTTTGAACATGTGATAAAGTCATTCCTGTTGTCTGAGATACATCAGCCTGGTTAGGAATCCCTTTACTCGGGTGGAGTTTAGTCCTACCTCGGGGGTGACCCACTACTGAGAGTGATGACCAACATGGTCTGAGGATAGTAGGTTCGTGGAAGGTATGCACCCAGTTGGTGATATTATTACCAATATAAGTGTCAATTGTGTGTTAAATTACATACTGCATTATTATTTATGTGTTTATTTTTATGGGTTTTTCATGTGTGTGGTTTATACTTGTCTTTATACTTATGGGTATTGCATGTCTATGTTGCATGTATATGTTTACTGTTATTTCTGTATGAATCTGTGCACTTACATAATGCATTTTTTTGTTTTAAGTTTTATATATAAAGTTCTGCAAGAGTTTCTGTGTGTATATGTTTTAATTTGCATACAGTTCAGAAAATTTTACATGACATAGCCCAATTGGATGTTGGTGATGTTACATTTCTTCATTGGGGTTCCCCACAAATTCCTTGGTAGTGCAATAGAAATTCCTTGGAATCTCCCCAAATCTCCCCCTTGAGTATGCGAGATATTAAAGAGTCTTAGGGGTCTTCTCTGTTGGAATTAGGGTATCCCTAAAATGTCCTTGAGACAAAAGGCAATGTTACTAGTGTTGTTGGGTTTTGGTGTGAACACCATAGTTGTGTTTGTGACAACCCAAAATTGTGCCAAAGATATCCATATGAAAACGACAACATTGTAACCCACCAAGACTTTGTTGTGAACTCCCTAGTGGTGTTCTGGACATCTCTAGAACATCTGAACATAAGGGTCGGGCCTCTAAGGTCATCAAGACTTTAATGAAAACTCCTTGGTGGCAATGGGATAACTCCATAAAATCCCCGAGATAAAGGTTGATTCCTCCATTTACCTAGTTTGGTCTCCTATAGCCACAAAAATTGAACATTATATTGAAATAATATTGAAATGTTACTCGATCCCCAAGGATATTCCTATATCATTGCCCATATATAATTTCTAAAGGTGAAGGTGGAAAATATGCAAAACAAGTTTCAAAAGGGAAGTCATTAATAGAATTGTGGTCTGTCTTGATACAATATTGTCAAATGTAGATCAAATTTTCATCCTAGGTCTTAACATAATCGCCTACTTGATGAAATCCCTCCAGAGTTCTCATTTTTTTAGAGGTTGCATTCAATCATTATGTTTACCCCAGCTTCGAAAAGTGGTACTATGGGTAGCACCTTCTTTTTTTCTGTTAGAATTTTAGAAGTTACAGTTGTCTTCTTTAACATTCATTAACAATTGCATGTAATAGGATCACTAAAAGATAAACAATCACAAAACAAAAGATATATCCTCGGAAACCCTCATGGAGGAGAAAAACCAACAACCAATTCTTCAATATAGATTCATTCAACCAATACAATGTCATGTTATATCTCTCCACAAATAGACCAAGAACCAAAGACCAAGAAACAAATACCTCTTGTGTTAAACCTCCTTTTCTATGCTCCAAATACACAAGAGAAGGTGATTTGTGTGTGTGTACAAATGAGAGGAGCTCGACCTATATTTATACACATAACTGAATCTTGAAAGGACGCAACCCTAGGAGGGGCCATTTTGACTTTTACAATAAGGATAACAATAAAATTATAATTTATTTTGAGTCAATTTATACAATAAGATTACAATAACCTTCTCAAGGTTTGACCAATACAAATACAAAAGAATATCTTCTGTAGTTACATCAAAATATCAACACTCCCTCTTAACTAGTAAGGTATTCTTTGTTGCCACATGAACTCATGACCATTCACTGTTGAACATATGAATCTATACATCATCGGATATCCATAGTACAACATGACTTCACAACCAATGCATCCAAGGCCCGTGGGTAGCTCTCAAATAGGTTCAACATGTCACCATGACATCCACTACCCTGCAATGTATCTATACCTCATCATGTGCACCCCTGTGACTTCACAGCCAATGCATCCAAGTTATGTGGGTAGCTCTCAAATAGCTACAACATGTCCCCAGGACATCCACTACCCTGAAATGCATATGTACCGTGTCACTCCCTCTGAAAAGAGACCACACCAAACTTGAGCCTAAAGTGCTCAAACTTTGTCCTCGATAGTGGCATGGTCAACATGTCTGCAACCTGCTCTTCGGTAGTCACGTACTAAAGCCTCACTACTCCCCTCTGCACCATATCCCTGATATATTGATATTTGATTTTGATATGCTTCGACCTATCATGGAACACTAGATTCTCTGACAACTTCATGCAACTCTAGTTGTCACACCAAATGCAAGTGGCCTCCAGTTTGAGACCAAATAACCCAGACAACAACTTTCGAAGCCACACTGCTTCTCTACATGTTGCACATGCTGCCACATATTCGGCCTCAATTGTATTGAGTGGTACACATGATTGCTTCCTACTACTCCACGAAACCATATTGGAGCCTAGACTGAAGCAATATGTTGAAGTACTCTTTCGATCAAGAATACTGCCAGCCCAATCTGAATCCAAATATCCATATAACCTGAACTCATGGTCTGTCACATACCTGAGACTATAATCCAATGTACCCTTAAGGTACCTCATCACATGTTTTGTTTTGAACAAATGAACTTGTCTAGGCTGCTCCATATACTGACTCAGAGTGTTCACAACAAAACATATATTTAGTCTAGTGTTCATCAAGTACATAAACAAACACACCATCTGCCTGTATAAAGTAGCATCCACAGTCTCTGAAGTCATATCCTGCATCAACTTCAGATTTGATACCATAGGTGTAGTCATTGCCTTGCAATCCAACATCTAGAACCTCTTCAGGATTTTCATTGCATACTTCCCTTGATTCAAAAAGATCTCATCCTATCTCTGCCATACCTCGAGACCCAAAAAGTAATGCATCATCTCAAGATATTTCATCTCAAACTCAACAGTCAGTTTTATCTTACACTCTGAGATGAGCTTTTCCACACCTGTTAGAAACAAGTCATCCACATACAATAGTAGTATTATCAGACTATCATCCACAACCTTAAAGTAAAGGTTAGGATCTGCATTGCTCTTTGTAAATCCTAAGCTCATCAGGAAATTGTTGTTCCTTCCATACCATGCTCTGGGTGCCTGCTTTAATCAATATAAATCCTTCTTCAATTTGCACACATGTGTATTCCTGTCATGTACCTCAAAACCTTGTGGCTGCTCCACATATACTTCCTCTTTTATTTCACCATTCAAGAAGGTTATCTTCACATCCATCTGATGCACCTTCCATTTCATTAATGTGGCCAATGAAAGTATAGTCCTGATCAAGGCATATCTCGCCATGAGATAAAATGTCTCCTCACAATCAATGCCCTCCTTCTGAGAGAATCCTTGAGCCACAAATCCAACCTTATACTTTTCAATACCGCCATCAACTGCATGTTTCGTCTTGTAGATCCATTTTGAACTTACTATTGATTTCTCCTTCAGTCTAGGGACCACATCTCAGGCAACGTTCTTTAATATGGACTGATATTCCTCCCCCATGGAATCCTTCCATACCCTTTTCATGGCAACCTCTTCATAAGTGGATGGTTTTGCATCCATGATATCACACAAATATGCCACATAGTTTGAATACAGTTTCAACTTCTTACTTTCCCTGAGATATTTTTCTAGGGCACCATATATTTATGCATCTCTGAAGAGCTTGTAAGGTAGCTAGAGAGGTAGTGGGGGGCCCCAGAGGGCCCATAGTGATAATAGTGGAGGTCATTAAATGTAAGGTGGACTAGGTCCACTATATTATTAAATAAGGCCCACTATGGTAGTTAGATATAATAAATGGGTAATTAGATATAATAAATGTAAGAAGACTTTTTAGAAGGTTCTACTTCTAGAAGATTCCTCCTCTATAATGTTCTTAGGTGATGGTAGCACTATATAAAGGGATTCAAGCAATGTAATGAGACATGAAGAGAATTATTGTATTTGAAGCGGTAGCTCAATAGGAGGATGCCCCCTCGAAGAAGCAAGTGAACAGGAGAGGATCCCTTCCATAATATGATCCATTGTATGGTGTTGCCCTACCTCAAGGGTTTGATATAATAAAGTTTTTTTTTTCTATATTGTTCTTCTATATATGTTGTGGTGCTTTTGTATTCAGTATTGGATTCTTAACAATTGGTATCGGAGCACTTTCCTTGGCAGACATTGTGGGCAAATATTTTTTATTTGTTTTCGGAGAAGAAAAAAGAGGGTCGCGATATTCCAGAACTTTTTAGTATATTTATATGAAAAATTTGCAAAAAAGGTTGTATATCTAAGTTCCTCTTAGAAAAATACCCAAGTTGAAAAAAAATATCGTCCGAAACGGAGTCCGGAAGGTCAAGATATTGAAGTTTTAAAACCTGCAAATTTTCAGGGTTTTTTCCGTAGACGGCGGCGCGATTTGTTTTTATTGTTTTAGCCGCTGGAGGCAAAATTTTCTCAAAAAAATTACATATCTGAGTTCCTCTCACAATTTCACCCAATTTAAAAAAACAAATCAGCTGAAACAGAGTCCGGGAAGTGAAGTTATGAGCATTTTAACTTCAACAGTTTTTTAGGTTTTTTTTCAGAAAAAACTGCGATTTTCTGTTGTAACTTATTGTTCTATTTTTTTTTGTTTTTTCGTGATGGATGCGGGACCGAAGAGTTAATAGGGTGCTCATATGGCTATTTCTTCTCAAAACCTCAAAGAAATTCTTGAATCATTCAAATCTCAATTGTATGACACATTCCGAAACACATTGCATGACAAATTTCATGACCTTGCAGATGGCCTCAATAATAGTCTTCGTAGTTCATTGGATAGCATGCAGGAGATATTTCTTATGGAAGACATCATCAGGGATGAATATAATCAATAAATATATGCTTGGTATGATTTTGAGGATGATTGTGATGATTGGTATATGGATAGTTGTCATTTCTGGGATGACAACCACTTCCATATTTTATTTGATGACTCTACTCCACCTTCTGTAGAGAACAT
>JASDQU010012403.1:398236-417161 GCA_032191745.1 Picea mariana
CTCCTACAACCACATGATGTCCCTATGTCCAAGTGGGAAGTCATCTCTATGGATTTTGTTGTGGGGTTGCCGCTCACATCTCATAGACACAATGCCATTCTTGTGATAGTGGATAAGTTAACCAAGAGTGCTCATTTTATTCTGGTTAGAGACACTTACGATGTCACTGATGTGGAACATGTGTTTGTAACTGAGGTTATCCGTTTGCACGGGATACCTAAGAAGATCATTTCAGATAGGGACTCCAAATTCACTTCTAGGTTTTGGACAAGTTTACAGTCAGCGTTGGGGACTCAGTTGAACTTAAGCACAACTTATCATCTTGAAACAGATGGGGAGACTGAGAGACTAAATCAAGTCATGGAAGACATGCTTAGGATGTATGTAATGGATAATCAAACCTAGTGGGAGAAGTACCTACCTTTAGTAGAGTTTGCCTACAATAACAATTATCATAGTTCCATTGGAATGCCACCCTACGAAACTTTGTATGGGAGGCCATGCAAAACGCCATTGATTTGGGATAGACTAGAAGACTGAGTAACGGTTGGGCCAAAATTGATTCAAGAAATGGAGGAACAAGTGATTCAGATTAGGCAGAGATTAAAGGAAGCACAAGATAGGTAGAAAAGCTATGCAGATGCACACAGGACTGACCGAAGTTATGAAGTGGGAGACCAGGTTTTCATTCGTATTAGGCCTAATAAGAGTACCATATGGTTCAGGAAGGGGACAAAGTTGTCACCTCGGTTTATAGGACCATTCAGGATCCAAGAGAAAATTGGACTCGTTGCCTATCGTCTCGTACTGCCACCCCACTTTCATAAAAATCATAATGTATTTCATGTATCTGTTTTATGTCATTATGTTGCTGATGAATCACATAAACTAAATTGGAAGGAATTGCAGGTATCAGACGTGGGAACCCTCATGGTAGAACCGTTACGCATATTGGACCATAGAGTCCGACAGCTTAGGAATCGTCTGGTAGACCAAGTTAAGGTCCAGTGGGACAAGTATAGTCTAGGATCTGCTACTTGGGAAGACACCGAGACACTACGGTGAGACTATCCCTCACTATTTTGACCACCTCGAGAACATGTTTCTCGAAGGTGGGGTGTATGTAACACCACCTTTTGACTTAGACAACCATGATTACCTGAGGCCTATATACTTTATTTTCTAAGTCACAGTGAAACTATTAAGTGATACACTTAAACTTTAAAATTTATGAACTTTTATGAATGTTTAAATGTTATTTGATGATGATGTATATGATGTGATCTACTAGGTGCATGTAAATTTTATGAATGTTTAAATGTTATTTGATGATGATGTATATGATGCGATCTACTACGTGCATGTAAATTTTATGAATGTTTAAATGTTATTGATGATGATGTATATGATGTGACACATTGTGAGAATGAAGAAATTAATGAATGTTTAAATGCTATTAGGATGATGTTGGATATTATGCAATCTATTTGGGTAAATGATAATCTTATGAATGGGTGTCGAAATTGAATTATGGGATATTATGAGATCTATTTCTAATTGAAAAACTTTGATGTAAATTTATCGGTACGGGGATACCAAATTGAAATGATGATAGTATGCAATTACATGATGATAATGCATAGAAATGTATGAGTTTGTATTATAGACTAATCTGTAGGTTATGGGCTATGAAATAGCTAAGAGATAATGATGATGAAAGTGGATATCAGGACCACTAACCGAGAACCATTATGGTATGAATATCGTATGTGAAATTTATATTGGTTTGCATACATTGCTATGATATGTGGATCAGTGCATGATTTCAGGTGACGACACTGCCCAAAACCGAATAAATGATGACAAAACCTCCAGCAACACGGTGCCACTGTATATTCCATTGTAGGGTGTGGACCCTAGTCCTATTAGGAGGGTTGGAGGCATTTCCCACCGTGTATCCTCCATTGTAGGGTGTGGACCCTAGTTATGATTAGGAGGGGTGGAGGCATTTCCCACCGTGTATCCTACAAAACCTGAAGTCATGGGAGGACAGTGTTATTTCACACTCCCCAAGACGTGTGATGATGACTGTCAGATGCCTGCTAGGGAAGCTTGGTCGAGATAGAAACAGTTCCACTTATGGGTTCTATTTGGAGTTAGGTCAATATAGTTGATGCTCCAAGATAGTCTAGCAGAGGAAGGATAGGAATGGAGATGAAAGTAGGTTAGGGAGGAAGGATGAGTAGTAATAGTGGAGACAGTATGGATATCTGTCTTGTGGTGGAATTTAATGTTTTCCCTTAAAAAAAGAAGAGAAATGTGTATATATGAATATTCATTATTACGTAACTAAACCACAGTTGTTTAAAATAAAATTGTTGAACCGGATAACTGTAATTAAAGAAATTCTCAAAGAATTGATTGGTTGTTGTCTTTTATAAAAGACTAGTCTTGCTGACTGGATTGGATGCATACATAAATTACTAAAGGATGACAATTTGATTATTAGTACATGCACGAGAATTGTATGTACTAGCTACACATGCATTTCTTGTACATATACACTAGTATGTATGAGTTTTCTTGACTTACTTACTAATAATGTCGGTTACTTGTTATGAATGTGGGAACCATGTTTCTTTTCCTTGTATCATAAGATACCTTAACTTCGGGACGAAGTTTCCTGAAGGGTGGGTGTATGTAACGACCCTGCTTAAATAGGTGTATATGATTATTACTTAGAATTAATTTAATAATATAACTGTCCTAAAAGATTAGCTAAACCATAATTATTTTTTAAAATAACATTAACTAATTAATTATTATTAATTAGTTATTCATGATTGTCAATGATTAATTTAAGTATTAATTAACTCATTAATTAATAAGGTAAATAAACAAAAGGAGGATAATAAATTATATTATTAAATTAAGTTACGTACCCGATACGGGATAACATATTAACTACAAGGGATAAGATATTAAATAAAGGGGATAAGGGGCATTAACAGGAAAGGATAAGGAGGTAATAAATGAGTTATGTAGGGAGTAAATGAGGCGGGGAAGTCGGTGAAGGAGGAATATGGAGGGGAAGGAGGTGGACGGGAGGTCATTCTACGGGAGGTTGGGGATGGATTTTGGGAGCTTTGGGATTTGCAGAGAGAAGTGAAATTTTGGGTGTGGGATTGTATCAGTGCACCGGGGTTGCTGGAGGTTTTGGGCACGGGGGCCAGGATATCCTTATGATATCCTGGAGCTAGGGAGCTACTTAGTTGGCAGGGAGGAACTAGGTTTTGGACAGTGTTTTGCAGAAGTGGTCAAGGAGGCAAGCGACAGACAAATGAAGGATTATTAGCATCAGGTTCAAGTATTATTTCAAATTATGCATTGTTTTAATCTCTTATAAAATTTTATTAATTGATAAATTTGTAGGCGAATGTGCTAAATTATAGAAATTTCTTCAATTTTACTGTTATGTTGTAAATTAAATGGTTGTTTATTTAATTCGGCCCCTTATAGAGGGGTCGAGGTGGGAGGGAATGGGATGAAGAACTCTGGGGAATCAATTTATGAAATTACCCCCCAATGGGGTGAAGAGCTATGGAGAAGCAATTTCTGAAATTACACACCCCCCCTTCAATGAACCTTTCTTTTGTATTTTATTTTATTTTTTACTATTCATTCTTTTTTAATATTTAGTATTCCATTTTTATTTTATTTATCTTTTTTAATTATTTTTTCCAAAAAAAGAAAAAACTTTATATTAAAAAATAGAATATACATATTTTGGTCTCAAATGAGATTGTTCCTTATTAGTTCCTTACAAACCTTTACCAAAACATTACTTAGAAAAAAAAAAATTCTTGTTCATAATCATTCATTCATACTTGCCTTATCCTTCATTCAACTTCCAATCATAAATTGCAACAAAAAGGAGATGCCACCAATGGATTGTCCATCATAAAGCTCTTGAAAAGTAAATGCTTCATCTTGCAAGTTCAAGGCCTCTTTTGATAACTCGTCTGCTACTAAATTCATTTCTCTGAAGACGTGAGTGCATGTGTACCATTCAAGCTCACCTAGGAAAGAACGAATCTGTTGCTTCTGAGTGTTGAGGTTCATCACTTATAAATCAGATTTTCCATTTACCTAATCAATTATCATCTGAGAGTCCCCGAAAATCTGCATTTTTCTTAAAAATAAATAAATAAATATTTAAAGCCATTTTTAAAAAAGGCTTAGTGTGTGGTGGGGAATTTTTCCCCATTCCCCCCACTGTCGATGCCCGCCCCTTAAAGGAAGGGGTGGGCATGGGGAGCGAGGGGTGAAGGTGGGAGGGAATGGGATGAAGAACTATGGGGAAGCAATTTATGAAATTACCTCCCAATGGGGTGAAGAGCTATGGAGAAGCAATTTCTGAAATTACCCACCCCCACCTTCAATGAACCTTTCTTTTGTATTTTATTTAATTTTTACTAATCGTTCTTTTTTAATATTTAATATTCCATTTTTATTTAATTTTATTTAATTTATATTTTTTTCCGAAAAAAGAAAAAAATTTATATTCAAAAATAGAATATACATATTTTGATCTCAAATGAAAATTTTCCTTCTCAATTCTTTACAAATCTTTACCAAAACATTACTTATCCAAAAAAAAAAAAAAATCTTGTTCATAACCATTCATTCCTACTTGCCTTATCCTTCATTCAACTTCCTATCATAAATTATAGCAAAAAGGACATGTCACCAATGGACTGCCCATCATAAAGCTCCTGAAAAGTGAATGCTTCATCTTGCAAGTTCAAGGCCTCTTTTGATAACTTGTCTGCTATTGAATTCAACTCTCTGAAGGCGTGAGTGCATGTGTACCATTCAAGCTCACCTAGGAAAGAACGAATATGTTACTTCTGAGTGTTGAGGTTCATCACTTATAAATCAGATTTTCCATTTACCCAATCAATTATCATCAAAGAGTCCTCGAAAATATGCATTTTACTTAAATTTAGAGACTAGCCATGAAAATAAGAGCCCACAGGGTTATCAAAAATGATTTTGTGTTAGAACCATGACCTAGAGTATATAAGATATTATAATAATGGTTATCAACAATGTAAAGCATCGCTCTAGATCCACATCGTGTTGGGTGGCCTTCACTGGCCTTGTCGAAAAAACCCTACGGAATGGTTTCATCTATGATGGGCGCCATGATCTTTCTCTTTTTCAGAGTTCCTTCTCCATTATGAATTCTCGGGATAGCTTTGAGACCAATCCGACAACAACTCGTGGAGGCACTAGTTTTTCCTGAAAAATACTCATGGTCCTCGCCCACCAAATGAAGTAAATTAAAAAGAAGGGGCGTGCCTGAAGCGATTGAACACTCTAATCTTCTTTCTAAGATTTTACCCATTCCGCAAAATCTCGTTCCAAAGTTTGATAATTTTTCTTCGGGGACACTGCCACTTCTGCCATTACTTAACAAGTGAAAATGCATGAGACAAAAATATATTGAAAGGTTTATGACTGTACTTCCCAGGTGAGCACTTTGTTTTCCATGACTAGCCGATCAAATATTTTCACCTTTGTTGGAGTATTCAAACCCCAAATGAAGGGCCACCTCCATTTCTTTTCGCCCTTGAACTCTCTTGATGTTATCATTTGGTAGCTCATATTTGTTATATATTTACCTGTTTTCTTATTCCTTACCCAAATTAGGGTATCTTCCTTCTCTTCATCTAGTTGAATAAAGTTAAAATATAGGACATTGATGTACATTATCCATTCTTTCTTATTGTTCTCTTCAACCTCCAGCACTTTGGTCGATTTTCACTCAGTTCAACCAGTGTAGTCAAGACCTTCAACTCGATCATTCCAAATAGAGAAAATTCCTCTTATGTGCAACACCTTAGATAGACCATCTAAAATATGGTATCTTGTCCCTGCTCCTACCCACGGGTCCTCACCAACCCAAACTTCCTTCCCATTGTCAATTTTCCAAGCTAAGCCTTCTTTGATCAACGAGAATGCCTCCATCATTTCTTTCCATCCAATTGAGGCATTTTCTTCTGACTTCCCCGTTGTTCTTATCCATTCCACTTTTTTAATCCTGGAAAATACTTGGATGCCAAAACACTACCCACAACTTGTCATTTTGAATGAATTTCCATACACTTTTTGTTGTAGGAGATTTGACAAAACAAAAAATATTCTTGATTCCCCATCCCCCTAACTCCTTGGGAATATATATGTGAGTCCACTTGGCCAGGGGAGGGCCTCCCACATCACTTTTCCCTCTCCATAAGAATTGGACACTTATTTTTTGGATTCTAAAGAGAATTCCTTTAGGAAGTTTTGTGATCGTTGCCTGATAGACCAATGTGTTGCTCGTGACTGATTTTAGAAGAACCATCCTACCTCCCCCTAAGAGCCACCTATGGGACCAGGTGCTAATCCCTAATTGAATCTTTTTAATAATCCAGATCCAGTCCTCAAAATGATAGAAATTTGGCTTTATCACAAAACCAATATATTTCATCCCTTCATCAAAGCTCTCACATGCATAAGGGAATAATTTGTGAAGTAGCACTTTATCCTGCATCTTGAAATCATTGGTAACCATAATATATTTGGTCACATTAATTTTCATTCCTATTGCTTTGCAAAAGGAATCTATAATATCTTTCCAAGATTTGAATTCTTGAAGTGATCTTCTAGCAAAAATAATGACATCGTCAACAAAAAGCAAGTGCGTTAGAATTTTTTATTGTGAGATTTTGAATCCTTTTATGATACCCCTCCTCTGAGCTTGACAATTAATCCTACTCAACCCTTCAACCACCAACAAAAAGATAAAAAGAGATAAGGGGAATCCCTATGAAGGCCCCTTCATGGCCTGAAAGAGGCAGATGGAGCTCCGTTATGAGGATAGCAAAGGAGGAGGATTATATACAACCCATGATCTAGTTGACAAAATTGAGGTTAAACCCCATTTGGATAAGAGTGAGGCTCACGGAAGTCCAGTTCACTTTATCATATGCCTTGAAGAGGTCCAACTTCACGACATTGGCAGATATTTTTTTTTATGCAATGGAGTGCCTCTTAAGTAAGAGAAACCACATCATGAATCTGACGCCCAGACAAGAAACCATACTGCTCTTCAAAAATGGTTTAACTGTGGATGGGTTTTAAACGACTGGCAATGATTTTAGTGATGAGTTTATATATCAAGTTACAAAAAAATATATGACGAAAATCATCAAAGGTTTCCACCTCTTTCATTTGGGGAATAAGGGATAGAAAATAAGCATTAAAGGATCCCCAAACTTTCCTTGGTTTTTGAGATTCCAAAACAACCTTGAGGAGGTCAAACTTGAGGAGCTCGTAGAAGCCTAGATAGAAGTCTACTGACAACCCGTCAGGGCCAGAGCTTTTTCCTTTTTGACATGAAGAAAGGGTAGACAAGATTTCTTTGTCCACAATTTCCTCTTGTAAAGTAACATTCATCTCCTCCAATATAGACTTGGGGAAAAGAGAAATAACCTGTAAATTTTCTCCTATTGGGAAACCAAGAGGGGCTTTAAGCAAATTTGTGAAACAATTTTTACCTGCTTCAATGATGTCTTCGAAAGAGGAGGCGAGATTGTCATTAGAGTCCTGAATAACCCAAATAGAGTTGGTCATTCTCCTCTATTTTTCATAAGAGTGAAAAAACTTTGTGTTACCATCACCCTCTTTTAGCCAGATCGCTCTTCTTTTCAATCTCCATTTGGTTTCCTCCAAGTCCAACATGTCTTTTCTATTTTTGCATAAACTTGTTTAAATTCAATTCTTCCTCTTGCGACATCCTATCTTATTGACCATCGATCAACAAGGATCATATATGAGCCTCTATCTCCCTAAGTTCCTTGTCACACTTTTGGTAAAAGACTTTGGCCCAACGAGAGATTTCTCTTGACCTTGCTGAGATTGCTAGTGAATTGGTGCATGAAGGAGCGATCCATACCTTCCTCCAATGACTTCCACATAGCTCTAATAAGGTTTTTGAAATCTTCTTCCAACAACCATGAATGGTTAAATTTTACTGGAGAGGGATGTCTTTGTGATTTCCTTTCGATCTCTAAGACAATTGGCATATGGTATGATAAGCCACCTACCACCACATGGGATTTCATTTTCCATTGATTCTATAGTATCCTTTATGATATCAAAAACTTGTCAAGAAGTTTTTCCACCAAATATTTACCTTTCCTACCATTTCGCGAGCTTTGATACAACTTGGAGGGTTCCAGATCAATTAGTTTATTCTACTCTATCCAATTTATAAAAAAACTCTCTTAAGGGTCCTAATGAGGATAGTTTCCCCAAACCTCCCATAAGGATGGTATGAAATTTAATTTTCCTCCTAAGATGGCATTAGGAGCATCTACAATTCTAAAGTTTTTCACCTCTATCCAAAATGGAACCCTATCTTCATAAGGGCCATACAAATTGATTATTTTGATTGAACTGTTTATATTTTGATCCTCCAAATCCACCACTATTCCTGAAGAGAGGACCAAGGTAAGAGAAGCCTTTATCTTTGGGCTCCAAGCTGAGAGAAATCTTCTTGATAAACATGTAGATACAATAGTGCTAAAGGACCAATCCTTTAGAAAATTCAGAAAAAAACCTTTGCTGTTTTTTTTCCACTACACATTGTTTCTTGTATCATAATGAAGTCTGGTTTATAGGCTTGAAATATCATTTTGAGATCTTTCACTTTAGGAGTGACCCCTACTCTCCTTGCACTGAAGAAAATAACTTTCATTTGGAACTCCCTTCATGGGCTCGATCTGCTCTAAGGGCCCTTTCGATGTTTACTTACTTACCACTCATGATTTCTTTTAAATCTTTGGATTGTGCCAAGGAAATTAGAGACTTCCTTCCAACATGACCGTTCAAATACTTGTCCAGGGATAGACCCCCAAATAGATGACCCTCATACTCCTTCTTGACTTTAGAATGGATAAGATAGCTGGGTTTTAATTATGACTCAAAAGGGATATTTGACAAATTGTCCCCCGAATGGTTTGAGGATTCTACAAGATTTTTTCTAGAAGGTGATGACTGAGGGGAGAGAACTAAGGGGAGAAAATTCCTAGAAGAGACATGGGACCTCAACGATGGGGAATGAATACTAGAATTTGACGGGAATTTTTTTAGAAGAATAGAGGCACAAACCCAGTTGCCTTGGGAGATTTTCCACTTCAATTTTCTGACTCAACGGGAAAACTACACTTATTAAAAGAGAGGTCTCAAGGGAAAGAATTACTTGGAGAAACATATGTACTTGATAGAGAGTGCGCTTGGACCGAGATTCATCCTAAATCCTTGATTTCCATCTTATCAGTTCATGATGAAGATTGTCGCTTTTTTGCATTGAAAGCCTCCAACTTCAATTTCCTTTTCCAATTTTTTTGGAAAGGAGAGAAATGAGCTAGAGTGAACTTGCATTGTGCTTGGATATAACCAACTTGATGACATCCAAAACACCTAAATGGTATATTTCAGTAATCTATTCTCTATGACCAGGAAAAAATGTTGCATACCAACTCAATTTCATCCAAAAGTCCTTCTCGCAGGTCACTTTGATTTGGACCCGTGCCCATCTCTTATTTGTTTTATCAGCCCACCCTAGTTCACAACCTATATATATTCCTATTTTATTGTTGATAGATATCAATATTGCTTCTTCCCAGAAGACCAATGAAATATTTGGGAGGATATCTCAAACATTCGGTAGAGACTGGGTTGCTCAAGTCGGATCAAATGAAATTGCCCACTCTTTTAGAATGAGACCAGATGGCCCCCAACCCCATACTATACTAAACACTTCATATAAATATTTCTTACTTTGGAACTTGAAGCTAATCCATCCGTGCATTGGCATATGGTATTCAGGATAGTATCCCAATAACCCAACCTAGTTTGCCTCTAGCCATGCTTTCAATGAAGAGGGTGTTGTCACTTTACGACAAAGTGGCACACTACCACGGGTATCGAACCAATTTTGACATATAAACCCACCACCATTCTCCTTTTCTCCCTCTTTACATTCTAGCACCACACCTTCTTCTCTTGTGATGATCCAGGTGGATATTGGTGGCCACCCACCTATTCCAATTGCTCCTCTTGTCCGCTTTTGTTCAACACGTTCTTTTGTACTTCTTTGTAATTGTGGGTTCTATGCTCTTGGGGCTCTCTTAAGCCCCAAACATCCTCCAGTTGGATACTGTTGGCCTCTCGCCTAATCCAACTAGCTTATTTTGTATGTTTTCATTTCAACACATTTTGTTGTACTTCCAAGGTCATTTTGGGGCCCTAAACATTGTTTTTTTGGCTTGCCACAATCAAATTGTAGACAAAGTTAGAGTTTGATGGCGGAATGTGTAGTTCTCTAAAAGACCTTTCCAACGGGCTATCACGTGCCTAAAACGAAAGTCCTATGAAAAATTTACAACCCTAGGAAATTGAGGTACCAACTTACACCAACTTACCCATAGGGGCCCACATGACTTTTGGTGTTTCACCTTCTAGGTTAGGTTTTTGGATATCTAGGGTTTTGGAATTCATGAGTAATATCAAAAAAGCCTCTGGAGCCTCATTGTAATCCATTATGCTCAGACAGATGCATGTAGCAGCCACATCTCTTCTTAGAGATAGCTACCACCATTTAAGCAAGTGGTTCAGTTATGCAGTTTTACAGTTTCAACCTATTTCATTATTCAATAGAAGATATTGTTCATTGGATATCTATGTTATTCTTCATATATTTGTGTTTATTGTATTAAGTTTGTTAATCATTTCTTTTCGCTCCTAAATATGGATTAGTGGTATCAGAGAAGTCTGCTCTTCATTTATTTTTCTTCGTGCATGTCCCCGACAATATCTGGGTAGAATAAGTTGGGACTCAAACCAATCGATCCATTACAAGATCGGCCACGCTGATCCTGACAACAACCCATGGGGGATGAAAAGAAAGATGATGGAATAGGAGATCCTATTAAAATGTTGTTCAAGGAAGCCCTCGCGCGACAAAGGGACGAAATGATGGACAACTTCGTGCAGAACGTTCGACGACCTCCCACAGGAGAAGCTTCTTCATCAATCGACCATGCAAGCCCCTTCAAGGTACAGGTAATTTTTGATATTCCATTATTTGAAGGACTGATAGATGCGGATGTTGTCGATAAATTGTTGAATCTACTCGAAGGGTATTTTTTGGTCCACAATTTTTTCGATAGGGAAAAGATCACTTTTTCACTCCTAAAGGTCATTCCCCATGTTAAAGACTGGTGGGATACTTACTCTGAGAAAAGGGTCATAGAGGTATCTATTGATTAAGGTTGGTTGTTATTAATGTCAAACCTTGAAGAAAGCCCCACAGCACAAAGGCTTGGGTAATGAACCCAAGATTGTTTGATGTAAAGATGACTCATTATTGTCTTGTCACAGTTGATAAGAAGTAAAGATGGATGAACTCCAAAGTGGTCCCCTTACGGTGAAAGCCCTCACGAGAAGACGCTTTGCGGAGTAAGAGAACCCATGCTTAATTGTAGAATAATGAGATGACGGACAATGAATTTATTAGGTAAACTATCCTAGATGGATATTTCTTGTCATTCCATTTTCATTGATATGTGGAACGTCACATAACTCCTTACAGTTAGAGAGTTATGGCCATGAGAAGTTGGAGACCCCAGGTTTGGGTAATGGACCCAAGTTTGTTTGATGGATAACAGTATGAGTTATGATATATTTTCATATAATACTATTTTATATGGATAGTACATGTCATTCCATTTCTTGTGGTATGTGGAACGTCACATAACACCTCACAGTTTGAGAGTTATGGCCTTACGAAGTTGGAGGACCCTCATATGTCATCTAGAAGCCCTAAAAGGTCAAAGTAGTCAAAGTGGTTTAAGAGATTTTAAAAGATAAATAATAAAGTGAAGTAATGAGTGTATTATAATTCAAATAAAATACAAAATAAATTATTTCAATAATAAATTTAATAGAGAAATTAGAAGTGGGTTAACCCTAAAATAAGGAAAGTGGGGCCAAGTGACCTAGAAGATGTTCTTAAGGAAGCTACTTGGAGAGTATAAATAAGAGGCATGGCTCTCTCATTTTAATCACACTTGAGAATATTGAATATCTATAGGTGTCTAAGGTAACCAAGGATATCTAAGCCGAAATTCTGAGGGAAGGTGAAGAAAAGAAGGTTGAAATGCAAAGAAGGATAAATTCTTTTGATGGTGCTTTCTAAGGTATGTTATTTATAGGTCATCTCACCATTTTCACTATAAATTTTTTGTTATAATGTTTCAGACCATGAAATTTCTATTTCAATAAGGAAAACATATCCAAGTATCTCTGGTAAAAAATTAAGCTTGTGGGTCATTGTATTTTCCGTGGAAAATAGGGTTTGTGGCTAGTCCTAAAACTAGTCAAAACAGGTGTTTCGGGTAAAAACATCATAAATTCTTCATAACAGATCCAAATTAAGTGAAACAAAATGTGTTGGTTAGGGTACAACCTGTATTATTATTTTTAACAATTTCAAATCAATTCAACAAATATTCCATGCGGGGCATGCTCTACAAGGTCTCTCTCTAGAATAAGCCATAATTCAGCAAGGTATGCCATTTTTGCTATAACTCATTTTCTGAGAGGTTCCAAGTAGTGACACCTAGATGAATTGCATAAAACACATTGAATAATATTGTGTATCAGTTTCAATTCTTTATACATTACAGGTACAAATTTATGATTACTTCAAGTTAGGGTTGTTGACTAATCCAAAACTAGGCATGTGAGACTAAAGAAAAGTTTGATGAAAATGCTAGTCTCTTGTTGTTGAAGTTAAGGAAGGTTTGCAAGAATGTGATCATATACACCAGATCTATTACAGATCTACAAATCAGATTTGGATGATGAAATTGATGAGGGATTTTGATTAAGGTACATGTTGAGTACATGGTTGAGACAAGTAGTTGATGAGTTGGCGCATACATGAGGTGTATAATTGATGATGTTGGTACATATTGATGAGTCATAGTTGATGAGTAGTTGACACATGATTGGTACATACTTGGTACATGGTTGGATGCACTTGTTTATGGTACATGTTGATTACAAGTTATTTGGTACAGGTTGGTGCATGGTTGATGCACTTTTTTATGTTACAAGTTGAGGTACAGGTTGATGCATGGTTGATGCATGGTTCAGATTTATTGGTACAGGTTTACAACAGTATATCTCACAGTGATAGGTTGACAGTGGTTCCATCATTCTGCTTCTACTTCAGGGTGGCAGGATGGGGCAAGGACAGGTGGTTGAAGCCACCTTCCGGTTGTAGCCAAAGAACATAGGGGTTTGTAGCCTCCTTCTGGTTGTAGCCACCTTCCGGTTGTAGCCAGAGAACATAGGGGGTTGTAGTCTCCTTCTGGTTGTAGCTAGAGAATTGGGGAGTTGGAGCTTCCCTCAGGTTGTAGCCTGAGAAACTAGGAGGTTGGAGCCTCCTTCCAGTTGTAGCTGGAAAACAAAGGAAGTTGGTGCTTCCAATGAATGTAATTCTTCAAGACATATAAGAAAAATCACTTCGTGGTTTTCTCCCGATTTGGGTTTCCACGTAAAACACTGGTGTACTATGTATGTGTATGTTTTTTCATTTGTTCATTGCTTATTTACTCTGCAGTTACTGGATGGTAATGCTTCATTGATATAACACTTGGATTATATGGTAAAAAAGGATTAAATTTCTCTATTACTGATTCACCCCCCCTCTTAGTAATCTAACATAATATGCAATGTTTGTAGTGGCCCCTACATGGGATTCCTTCCAGGACGCCATTAAAGAACAATACTACCCCGTTGGAAGCTACGAGGACTAGTACACCAGATGGACTACCCTACATCAAGAAAGGGACCAAACAGTACTAGATTTCACCAATATTTTCCATACCCTGTGCACTAAGTTGGGTATAAAATACTCTGGTGCTCAAATACCACGGTTGTTTGCATAGATACATTCAAACAGAAATGGAGTTTCTGAACATCGCCACATTGGGCACGGCTTATAGATACACGGTCAAGATCGAGAAAAAATTCAAGCAGAAAAAGCGATAGTTTGGATCTACAAACCTCTCATAGCTGAAGCAGGGAAAAGGTGGTCCCAAACCACACAACAAGGGACCAAATCGATATGGGTGCCCTCAGAAAAACCAATCCAAGCCACAACACAAGAAGGGAAATGAAAAGACAAAGAAGGACATGTGAAAATGGTGTGAGTACCATAAAATCCCTTGGCACAACACCGAAGAATGTCGCTCCATGCAGTCACTCATGGCCACACTGAAGGCTTCCAAGTTAGAGGATGATTCTGATTCTGAATCAAATCCTAAAGAAGGGAAGTGGATTATCGATGCCGAACCCAGTGCAACTATCACTACCACCAAATTTTGACCAAGCGAACCAAAAGAACCAGAAGAAGGAGAATGCCTCTTTCACTCGCAGATGTGGGTAAAGGGAGCTATGCTTCATTTCACTATCGATAGTGGGAGTCAGAAGAACCTGATTTCAATAGAGGTCATCAAGCAGTTGGACCTGCCAATGACATCACACCCACAACCCTACACCATTGGCTGGCTTCGCCAAGGAAGACATATTTTTGTCAACCAACAATGTTGTCTCCCCTACCACATCAAGACTTTCAAAGATGATGTATTGTGTGATATTGTTCCCCTCGATGTTTGTGATGTTCTTTTAGGAAAACCATATTTTTGGAATTGTCATGTTGTGTATGATTCTAGACCTCGTAGTGTTATTATTACTTTGGGTAGACAATTGTAGTTGATACTAGAGGTAGCGCCGCCTACTGCTATTTCTTTAATCTCTGTTAAGCAAAGCAGTAAGGTCATCTCATTGACCAGGAAGTTCATCTTCTTTGTGATTCATTCTCACAGTAAGCAGAAGGTCGGTGCCACATCCATGGCCTCTACACAAAGCCTCTCTTTGCAACAAAAGCAAGTGGACGGGATCGTGGAAGAATACATAGACATCTTCTCCTCACCTACAAGGGTACCGACACACTTCCAAGTCAAGCATCCAATTGATCTAACCCCTGACACACCTCTACCTAATGGACCAGTATATCATTGCTCGTTGATGGAAAATGATGAAATCAGGCGATAGATCCAAGAGCTGCTTCAAAAAGGGAAAATTAGACCCAACTCCTCCCCTTGTAGAAGCCTGATTGTACTGGTGTAGAATAAGGATGAGACATGGTGACTCTGCATTGATTACAAAGCCTTAAACACAATCACAGTCAGGAACCAGTACCCAATTCCCATGATTTATGAACTTCTTGACCAACTCAAGGGGACAAATTTATTTAGCAAGATTGACCAAAAGTCTAGCTACCACCAGGTTCCCATTGAACCAACTGATGTATGGAAGACAACCTTCAAATCTAAAGAAGGTCTCTTCGAATGGATAGTCATGCCCTCTAGCTTAACAAATGCACCAGTCACTTTCACGAGGTTGATGGATGATGTATTGAGACCCTTCACCAACTCCTTTGTGGTGGTATATTTGGATGACATCCTCATCTTCAACAGAATGTGGGAGGAGCACATGTGACATATTCAATAGGTTTTGAGCACTCTATGGCAACACAAGCTATATGCCAACTTGGAAAAATGCTCTTTTGGCATGAACAGGGTCCAATACTTGGGCTTCATTGTTGATCAGCATGAGGTACATGTTGATCCAACTAATATCAAATTCATTCGTGACTAGCCAACCCCGACCACACTGACAGATCTTCAGAGCTTCTTGGGACTAGCTAACTTCTATCGACAATTAATGTTGGGATTATCCCATATTGTATGGGTGCTCAACTAGGTGACCAAGGGTGGTGGTAGAGCCAAGTTTGTGTGGGGGAAGGAACAACAACGAGCATTCGATGGTCTGAAGCATCACTTGTGCTCAACTCCATTACTCTCTTTGCTCGATCTACAACAACCATTTGAGATTGAGATTGATGCATCTGACTATGTCGTGGGTGCAGTTCTCACTCAGCATGGGCATCYAGTGGCATACCATAGTGAGACACTCTCCGATACTGTCTAAAAATACCCCACCTATGACAAGGAGATGTATTCCATTGTACAATCATGTTGTCAATGTAAACATTGCATTCCGGGAAAAGAGAYGATCATACACACTGATCACAAACCTTTGCAATTCATACAGACACACGAGAAATCAGAGAAGAACTGCCATCRRAAGTGGTCCACCTACCTGTAGCAGTTCCATCTCAACATCAAGTATAAGACACGTATCTCCAATCCTGTAGTTGATTGCCTGAGTTGGCCTTCTGTGGCTGCACTCACCACTATGTTCCATTCCTGTGGACATGAAGCATCTGAGTGGCCCCAACTTTATCAGCAAGATCCATACTTTGCCACCACCTATCAACTCTTGGGTATAGGCGTGAATGTCACCAATTTTCACATTAATGAMAGACTCTTATGCCACCTGGGCCATCTTTGTGTTCCTACAAGTGAGCGTGAAAAGATGATTTGGGAATCCCACTACAATYGGGTGGCAAGACATTTTGACATGGATAAAACTGTGGTCATTCTTCAGTGACATTTTTATTGGCCAAAACTTCAACAAGACATCAACAAGTATATTAAATATTGCACTGCATGTGTCATTTCCAAGCTAACTATCAAGAAGCAAGGCTTATACACCCCTCTTCCTATTCTCGAGAAGCTTAGGGAATCCATCTTAATGGATTACATGTCTGGCATGTCATCCACCAAGCAAGGAATGACTGTGTATTTGTGGTCGTTGATCATTTTCGAAGATGGCCATCCTCACAACTTGCAAGAAGAATATCACAATGACAGATACTGCCAAGCTCTTCTTTGAATGAGTGTGGGTCCACTTTTGGATACCATAGACTATCATCTCTAACTGAGACAACATAGTTCCTAGACACATTTTTTTCAATTCTTTGGTCACTATTGGACACCAAGATCACAAAATCCATGACTTTCCACCCCCAAACCACCAAATAGAGGTCATTAATCGGATGATTGTGCACATCTTGCACATGTACAATTCTAAGCTTCCAGGTACATGGGACAAGAGTCTCCCCTATGTTCAACATAGTTACAACAAGGCTCTCCATAGCTCCACCGACCATATCCCATTTCAGGTGGGTTTGGGATTCCAACCCTTGGGACTCATTGATGTTGCACTTCCTCTTGCCACTGCACAGACAAACTCTTCCCATGATCGGTCTACAATCGACAAAGCATCCAGATTCATTGAACGAATTCAACACATCTGCCAATAGGTCCAAGAGATTTTGTAGAAATCCAATGCTAAGTACAAGCAACGTCATGATCAACACAGGGTACCACACCAGTTTCAGGTTGGCAACAAAATATGGTTACATTTGAAGAAGGATCATCTCACGGGGACCCATCGGAAGCTTCACCCACTTCGCTATGGGCCTTACACTATCACCAAGGTTGTGGGTAGCAATGTTTTTGAGCTCAACACTCCACCCTTCCTTGGCCTGCATTGAGTGTTCAATGTGGATCTCCTTCAACCATATTTTCCAACATTATTGGACAACTCAAAGATCGCAGAACAACTAAAACCAACATATCTCAACCGTGACTACATGGAACAAGCATCCACTGATCAGATAGTGGACACACATGTCAAGGGTACTCGCTAGCAGAGGATCCATCTTTATCGGGTTGTCAAGGTAGGGAAACTCCTACACCAAGGAAAGTGGCTCACCCGGGGCCAAATCTAGCAGAAGTTTCCTCACCTAATGAGGGAAATCAACATAATGGAAACCATTGCTTCCTAAGGGGGGAGGATTGATATAGGTGGATATTGGTGGCCACCCACCTATTCCAACTAGATCCTCTTGTCCGTTTTTGTTTATCACGTTCTTATGTACTTCTTTGTAATTGTGGGTTCTACACTTCTGGGGCTGTCTGAATCCCCAAACATCCTCCAGGTGGATACTGGTGGCCTCTCACCTAATCCAACTGGCTTATTTGTATGTTTTCATGTCAGCACATCTTATTGTACTTCCAGGGCTATTGTGGGGCCCTAAACATTTTTTTTTGGCTCGCCACAGTCAAATTGTAGACGAAGTCAAAGTTTGACAGCAGAATGTGCAATTATTTGAAAGACCTTTCCAATGGGCTATCACATGCCTAAAACAGAGGTCGTATGCAAAATTTACAACCATTGGAAGTCGAGGTACCAACTTACCCATAGGGGCCCACATGACTTTTAACGTTTGACCTTCTAGGGTTAGGTTTTGGATTTCTAGGGTTTTGGCATTCATGAGTAATATCAAAAAGGACTTTCTAGCCTCATTGTAATCCATTATGCTCAGACGGATGCACGTAGCAACCACATCTCTTCTCAGAGATAGCTACCACCATTCGAGCAAGTGTTTTAGTTATGTAGTTTTAGAGTTTCATCCTATTTCATTATTCAATAGAAGATATTGTTCATTGGATATCTATGTTATTTTTCATATCTCTGTGTTTATTGTATTCACTCTGTTAATCAGTTCATTCCACTCCTAAATCTGGATCATGTGATCCAGATACAAGGGGGTTGCACAAATTCAATCTCATAGGAATGAAATCGCTAGAGCGCTCCTTAGCTAACGTCTTTGCGTTTGCATGTAGAGGTGGTGAAATATTTGGATACAAAGACCCTAAAGCACTACAATTCAAAAAGTTTTAGGGAGGGAGCCACATTGATGCCTCTCACCCAACTACCACATGTGAAAGTTAGTTGACGCAATTGCAACCTCATCAGAGATGACCCT
>JASDQU010012404.1:4781-22675 GCA_032191745.1 Picea mariana
GGCTGAGAAGAAGAAAACATGGGCCCTCAAGGGCCATGCTCAAGTCGATCCGCTCTCGTACTCCATGTCTAGGATCATGTGGGCCTCGAGACATGATCTCCTAGTTATCCCTAGATATCGAGGATAACAGTCACTTCCTCAATGAATGCTAAGAAAACCTGGCATTCAATGTAATAATCAACACTTCATTTTAGTAATGCCTCTAAATAACCGTCCAATTGCTCATAGAGAAAACGATAGTTGCACAAAGAGTTTAATAACAAGAGATGACGACAACATTCAGTTAGTAAGGTTAGTTCTAGGCTAGGGTTAGAATAGTTAGGGTTTCATTCAAAGTGTTTGAGAGTGGTTTTGATCATAGTACTCACAGGCTAGGTCTTTAGATGAGTGCGTTCCTAGGGTAAATGGATTCAAAAGGAGGACGTAGAAGCTGAAGGATCAAGGAAGATAATAAGGCTAAGGACTGGAGAGTCAAGCCTTGAGGTGTTGCTATGGCAAGGCCTCAAGGTCAAAACCCTAGGGGAGAGAGGCTCACTTTGGTGTAGGGGAACTAGGCCTCAGTGCTCTCTCCTCCTTCCTTAGGTCAATGGAAAAAATGGCTAGCTCAGAAAGTGGCATAAGACTAAGACAAGAGGTTTTGCAGGCAACGTGTTGCTATAGCAAGGCTTTACCAGCAAACCCTAGAAAAATCAGCTCATCAAAGTGTAGGGGAACTAGGCCTTGATGCGTCTTCTTCTTCTTAGCTCAGAAAAGTAAAATGGCTAGCAAAGAAGAGGAGGATAAGAGTGTAGCTAAGGCTAGTCTCTTTATCTCTTCAAATAAGGGTTGAAACTCTTGACGGGGACATGAGACAAGGACCTACAATGTGTGCTTGTCACCTAGGGTTTATTTAACAAATCATAACAATATATGTAAGAAATAACAATACAACCATTCAATTAAGAATTTTTGCAGACATTCACTTACTTTCACCAAGAAATAACATAGCAAACCCTAGTTGTAACACCTTCCATCAAGAGAAATGCCAAAAAATGCCATGAAAATCCAAAAATGCCTTCCTTCAACAAGTGCGCCTCACAATTTCAACCAAGAACCTAAGTGTAGCGCAAATTTCAGACCTCACTAATGAGTGAGTGAGAGATCTTCAAAAAATGAAGGTGAAAACCCTCAATTTATATAGTACCATGACCTAATTTCACTTTTAGGTCATAAAAAGGCCGACAAGGCCAAAATACTAAAAATCATACTGTTTTACATTAAATGTTCAAAATTAAACCCTAATCAAGATAAAGAGAGATGTCATGTCCCTCTTAGGGTGACGTTAGCCCCTTCTAGGGCAAATGCAGCATCCTGGAGAAAAACGTTAGCTCTCCCTGGGCTTCTCCAACCTGCCACACGTGCCAACACTGCCTCTCAAGACGTCCACAAGGCTAGATGACGTCATGATCATCATGGGTGACGTCTTGGGCCTTCTAGGGTCAACGTTCCAATTGAGGAGGCACAACCCCCCTAGGTCAAGCTCTACCAGAGTGCCTCTAGTGGAACGTCCTCTTCTTCTCCAGTGCAAAGCCTCTGACCATCTCTGTCCTGTCTCTGCCCCCTGATGGGGTCTCAGCATCCATCTGGTGGGCTCTTCAGCCCCATGGAGGTCCGAACTGATCATCTCCCCATGTGTACCGGTCCAACATGGTACCTGTCTGTCGGGCATGATCCTGCACATCAACAACTACACCCTCCATGGGCTCATAAGTCACAAGGATCATAGCAATGTCAATCACATCTCATCATCAATATTATTAAACATGTGCATAAAACCCTTATTACCCCTGTTAAAAGCTCAAATACATTATACAAGCCTGCAATACAAGTTTGGAGAAAGTGACGGGGCATCCTATTGGGCTAGTGTCCACTGGAAGAGGAAAGTTTCTGGAAGAGACCTCATCTGAGCCATGCAAGTGGGTGATGTGGATAAGGGAGGTCCAGGCAAGTGGGTGCAATGAGAGTAGAGGGTGCAAAGCTTTACCTGTGGGTGCCTTTGTAGAAGGCGAGTTGCACCTGTCCTGGATGCAATTTTTTCCAAGCCCATTCATACCTTTTATTCTTTATTGATTTTTCTTCAAGAGGCTAATCATGGGACACCGCCCTGGCATGGTGACCAGTGGTGACAATGTTACCCACAAGTACTTTCATAGAATTGAGAAGGTTGGCTCGTGATGAGACCCCCTTTCCCTTGGCCATGCAACCAAGGGTCACTACCTTGGCGTGGTAACTAACTGGTGGTAATGTCATACTGCTAGGTACCCATGGACCTAATAGGCTGGCTCGTGATGAGACCCCCTATCCTCTGACTAGGTCTTGTTTTATTATTTTACAGGTCCCTCTTGTTTCTTGCTGAGAAGCCTTTTATTGTTTTCTTGGGGATCCCTGGGCGAAAGCATCTCGAGGTTTTATTCTTAGGCTTTTATCTTTTGCCAGCTTGCTTTTACCTTTTGGGCTTTTAGCCCCTTCTTCCCATGAGATCAGGTGTAGTCCTAAAAATAGGTTAACCCAATGCCCAGACAAGTGTAATGGGGTAGATGAGCGGGAAGCAAGATGAAAAAGTGGTGTTGTGACGGGAGCAGATGATGGCTATTCAGAAACCCCTGAGTGGAAAAATAGAACCTACGGACACAGGCTTACTATGGCATCCTGTCAATCCCCCCAGACATGGTCAAGTGGGCAAGTATAAGATCCAAGCATTTGTTAGAAAACAAAAGGAATCAGATGCACATATTCAAGGGTTTTGATGATCAAAGTGACCCATACCATGATACCCAGACTCATTACCTCATGGAGCAAGAACCATCTCTGACACAAGACCAAGCCGATGGTGATGGATGTTGCCGCTACTGACAAGATAGAGGCACTGAAAGGAAGAAAAGGTGGGCCCTCCAGGGCCATGCTAAAGTCGATCCGACTCTCGGTACTCCATGTCTAGGACATGTGGGCCTCGAGACATGATCTCCTAGTTATCCCTGAAAGTGGGGGATAACAGTGCCAATAGACACTTTTGTTGACAGGTCAAGTCTAATATAAGTAAAGGTAGATTCCCCATTGAGGAATCATATCTTTTGTGTGAGTTTGGTAATTTCAGCAAGTACATCTTCTTGGGAAAAGTGCGCACCTCTCTTGGGTGCTAGTCCTCTAGGGTTTGTGAGCACCCTTTTGTGTGCTAGGTTTTCTTGGTGGTGGAGGTCTTTCTCTTGAAGAATATAGCAAAGGATTGGTTGAGTTTTCTTCCCTTGTTGAGAAGGCTTTCCCAGGATACTTCTTGTGTACTTGTGCATGGTGTTTCTTCTTGTGGTCTTGGTTGCTGCAACAAATTGTCTATGGTTTAAGTAAAATGCTAAAATAAAACAAACTTCATGCTTAAGCCTAGCTTATTGAAAAATCAACAAAGAGATGGGACCACAAATCAAGATAGGCCACAAGCAAGTGTTCCTAAGACACCTTCTCCCCCTCATAAATCCCTACAAATTCAGAATTAAATATTGACTTAGGAGGGTGGTTGAATAATGCAAAAATGTTGGTCCCTGTGGCAAAAATTATGAAGATTCCATATCAAAAGGGGAAATTGCTCAAAGCTATAGAACATCCTCCTCAAGGTAATGGTGACAAGCCATAGGTTGTAGCTTACCAAGATGCACCTGTGATTTTGCAAATTGGGATAGGGGAAATGAAAAGATTCGACCATTTTTTCTTTCTCTACTTATGAATGATTATCTCCTTCACGATTGCATGCTTGATTCTGGAGCAAGTTCAAATGTTATGACTAAGAAAGTATTGGAACAGTTAATTTAAGGATTTCAAGGCCTTATCATAACATTTGTGCCATGGATAGTAAAGCAATTGAAGTGCATGGTTTGATAAAGGGATTACAAGTGCATTTGGCTTCCTTCCCTGATATTCAAATAGAAATGGACATAGTGGTGATTGATGTGCCTGATGCTTGGGGTATGTTGCTCTCAAGGAAAACAACTGCAGATTTGGGGGGTAGTATACAAATGGATTTAACTTATGCCACCATTCCCACTCTAGATGGGGCCATGTTTAGATTAAACAGAGAGTTGGAAAGAAAATACCATGTTGAAGATCCTAAGAAACCCATAAATGAGTTTGTATATCGTGAACTAAAGATGGGATGTTATGAGATACCATCTAATTTTCTAGCATCTATCAAAGAGGAACTTAAGGATGAACTCCCAAGTGTTTGTTGCCATGGATTCTTTTGATGGTCTTTTTCTTGAGGAAGCTCCAAGTGAAAGGGATATTGATGTGACTCCTTCAAAATCTGTAACAGAGTTGGATTTTTCATTTAGGACTTCATCATCAACATCAGTTCACCATCATTCAGATGAATCGATCAGATATCAGGAAGAGTTGGATAGGATTTTTGGGCCTTCTGTTCCATATGTCTTAGAAATTGGGGACATTTATTTTGACGAAGATGATGTCTTCAACAAACAGGACGAGCATAAAAATAATAAAAAGAAAAAAAGAAAAAGTGGAACAAACCTAGAAGAGGATTGTAAGGAAATAAGGAAGTGATTGATGATAATAATAGTCAACATATCATCCCTATGGAAGATTATGCCAAGCCTTTCAAAGAAGGGTTAAAGTCGATAGACTTTAAATCTTTTCGCTTGGCACCAATGCAACTTCATCAGAAAGGGTTCAAGGAAGATTTTATCAAGTGGTTGAGAACTAAGAAAAAGGGTTCACATCAAAACATCAGAACACAGGGTAAAGTGTATAAGTCTTTTGACAACTCATCCCATCCAGTTGGACGACATAAAGTTAGATATGCCAGTGAAAAGGCTCCACCTTGAAATGATCTTCAATGCATCCATTTGGTGTTCAAAGGGGCACCCTTCGTAACGTATCTCTAACCTTTTTTTTTTCCTTTGATTCTTTCAGTTTTGTCATTATTTCATTTATGTATATAGTTCATTGTATAGTCATTTCATTTATTTGATTATTGTCAATATCATTTCATTTATTTGATTATTATTCATTCTTTTCACACATGTACTTATGTTGGTTATTGGTGAGAACTTTGTTTTGCATATTCTGAGGTTCTCG
Source organism: Picea mariana (assembly GCA_032191745.1). NCBI lineage: Eukaryota > Viridiplantae > Streptophyta > Pinopsida > Pinales > Pinaceae > Picea > Picea mariana. The sequence continues at coordinate 9,903 of JASDQU010012404.1, forward strand.
CATGCTCTCCTTCTAAAAGATCAAGCACACATCTCCATGTGGAGCCAGATGTTGACCACCTATTTCAACTAGGTGTCAACGTCATGTATCATGACGATATGTACCTGGTGGTACAACAAGTTTGAAGACTTATGGTTCAGCACGACAATTTTTCCCCCAACACTTTTGTCTATGTACATGGAATATCCGTTCCCCTACGTGGGATAATTTTGTAATATGTTAGCATGGGTCAATTTTTATTTAGTTGCTTAGGATTTTATCATTAGGGAAGTCCTTTCATCGAGTGTTTTTTTCCTCAGGAAATTAATCTTGCTTTTTGGCGATTTTAATTACCCTTTAGTTTTTCACTCAATAATCCTCCAAAGTGGTGAAAGGCGTTCTAATGATAGAGCCCATTGGGTGAATAAGGTTTAGAAGTGTTGTAAATTACCATGCTCGACATCTCCTAGAGTCTTGCGGAATTCCGTTAGGTTTTGATAGGATTTTTTAATAATCAAAATTTTCTGTAAATTGGAAATTTTAATTATTTTTGATGAAAAATGTAAAAATTTGGTACTTGTGGATTTTGTATAGGGGTGTGAGTACTCAAAACAAATTTCTTATGACTCCCTATACCCTTGGACCAAGTTTCAGCTCAATTGGATAAGTTTTGCTAGGTGATTGTCCATGAGGAGTCCAAGTCAGTCAAAAGTCAGCAAATAATTGGCTAAGGTAAAAAAGCCAAAAATTGTAAAAATGTCTAAAGTCATGAGAGAAAGTGAGGAAATGATTTCTAATGTATTTCCTAAGTTGGAAAAGTGAAAATCCTCTTAGAAGACCCCCCCATGCCAAGCCAACAACCAAAAGTGAGTCTCCCTAGTGAAAAGTGCACCCCCTTTCCTCATAAACTTAGGGGAAAGTAAAAATTAAAGTGAAAAAAGTGCCAAAACCCTAAGTGCGCCCTTCATATAGCCTAACTTCATGTTTGACAAGTCAAAAGGGGTTTTCCCCCTTTACATCTCACCCCTCAAACCCTAACTCACTACCAAAACCCTAAAAGTGCCTCTTCCTTGACTTGTTCTCTCTCTCTTGGATGGGTGACACTTGTAACTCATCCAAGAGGGGTCTCTCCTCTCTCCCTCATTTAAAAGGAAGTCCTCTCTCCTCATTTTTATATGAGTTTTTCACAACTCTATTATGCCAAAATCTCTCCCCACTCTCTTTCATTCTCTCCCATTTTCTCTTGTGACTTTTAGTGCCATTTGGTAACCTTTCTTGGAGTAATAAAGTGAAGCTTTGGAGGATCTTTTGTTGTTATTTGGTGTTCTCTTGGTATATTCTTGGTTCTCTTGTATGGTATTTTCTCTTTGTAAGGTAACATTGTAGATTGTTTTTATCTCTGTTCCACATTGTTTTACTTGAAGAACCCTAAGCAAAGTATTTTGCTAGGGATAAATCTGTAATAGTTTTGCTATAGGTTTATGTGATTCGCTTTTATTAGTGTTTGTAAAGTATTTTGTAGGCCTTTTAAAAGATCTCTCCTTCTTGCATCATTGTGTAGCAAGGGTTTACAGATTTGCAAGTTGCCAAAGCTTGGAGGAGGAACTCCAAAAGCTTCATTCTATTCCATATAATTTTCTGTTTTAATTTAAACCTTCTATTTACTTATGTTTTGCTCATATTATCATTCAAATCTTGCTAAAAAATTCAATCTTTAAGTTCAGATTTTTTTTCTAAATATTTTTGTACATATAGCTAACTCAAAACTAACATTTTGTGGTAATTTTTAGCATTCTCCAACAAGCTTTCTTTGTTGTTTTATGCAGTTTTTCATCATAAAAAGAGGAGGTGCTGCCCAAAATAGGCTACTAAAAGCTCAAGACAACATCTACAAGCTTTGGTGCAAAGCCTCTCTCTCTCTCTTTCGTTTTCTAAAACTATTGTAAGCAACCCAAAAGAGACTCTTGGGCTTGCACTTTCTTTTTCTTTCCAAGTTTAAAATCTGTAAATTAATTTTAATTGTTTGCCCACACCTTGCATTGTGCTTGGCTTTGCCATCCTTGCAAAATCGTCTTGACTAGGATTAGAATTTTTATTTTATTTTTTCTTTAATTAATTTTGTCCACTTTTGCCACAAAATCGAAAGGCTTTGTGCTCCACCTTGTGCCAAATTTGTGTGGTTAACTTGTTTAACTTATTCATTTTAATCAATTTTGGTTTTCCCACACCTTGCATTGTGCTTGGCTTTACCATCCTTGCAAAATCGTGCTGGTTAGTGCTTAAAATTTTATTTTGGTAAAGTAAATAAAATTTACCCCGCCTTTTCCCCATATTCCCTCCCCTTGCCACTTTGTGGATCTTGGGTAATAAGAAATGACAAAGGATTGAGTGGATAGTTTAATTAAGCACCCATTTCTATTATTGTTTGGCCACTAAAATAAGGTGACTTGCAGAAGCTAGAAGGAGTTGAAGTCAGGGACGGTTTCATGGCACTAAGTGTCCTCCTTGTTGAGCGCCCAAGCACTTTGGACTTGACCTGTGGAGCTAGGGGAGAACCTTGTTGTTCTTCTTATTGAGCACCCAACATTTCCTCTTGGCTAAGGGATAAGGACTTGGGGTAGTCACATAGCTTAGGCTTGCAACTCCTCATATCTAAACCACTAAGCTAAAAAGAAACTTAAAATTAACTAAAAACAGCCTAAACACTTGCATTTTTTATTTCAACAATTTATTTTGCATTCTATTTATTTTCTGCAAGTTATTCACATTATTTTTCAAGCATTCTTCAATTCTTTGGGAAGTAATTGTTTACATGTAAAGTTATTTTGTGAATCATTGTGTGGATAAATTTATTATTTTATTTCAAGTTGTAAAGATACATTTTTGTGAATATTTGTTGAATAAGTCGAATTGGGTAATCTTTAGGCACTGGTCTAATTGTTGTTTGGTAAAATAAAGCTTTGTCTGTCATTGAAAGAATTGCATCTTGCATGATTGATTGTCATTGGGTTGGGTCTCCCTAATCAACAAATTAATTAACTCCTAGAACATTTTACAAAACCTTCACATAGTTTAATAGGGTCTACCCCCCTTGGCTTCCCTAGGAGTGAGCTTAGACGGAAGGAATCTAGATTGAGGTGACAGTGGGTCGGGATTCAGGTTTGTGCCTCTAAGGACACACCAAGTGCGTTGGAGACTTCTCCACGTTTGTAGGTGTGTATTAGGACGGAAACACATAGGAATGTCACTCTATTTTTGTCAAGAACTCCCATCAAATCTGCCTAGGAAAAGGTCGTTGGATGCCCATGGAAAAAATACTTTCCCACCATCTTCCATTTCAATCTCTCTTCCACCTTTTGGGCAGATCCATTAGTCCTCACAATGTCATTTTTCATGATTCCCCCTTCTTTTTCTCTCCTTTCTTCAAAAGCACCAGAAGCGGTTATTGGAAGACTCAAACTATAACTGCTCTTTTTCAGCGTGGCTGAAGACTAGGACATCTTCATGGTTGACATGTGACACCATATGATTTGATGGGGTGCCCACGTGTCTTCCTCTAATTGTCTCCTCTCTTCCATCGTGGCTAGTGGGGCCTCAGCTTCCTTGTCATGGTTTTGTGCATAAGTCTCTTCTTCCTTAACACAATGTGGAGGGCAGAGCCTTTTGCAGCTTCCTAGTCCCAAGATACATTTCCCTGCACCATGCATAGGATGCAGAGTGTAGAGGGAAAACTTCCTATAATTTTTTCCTTTGTTTTTGCATTCCCATGCCATGTCAGCTTCTCTGCATCCCATGCTGCATCAGCACTCTGCATCTCATGTTGCATCAGCAACTCCACTTAGCCCTTATCCAATTGCTTGTTGTGGAATGAGGAGTGCAGAGGTAATAACTCCCCTCTGATTGTCCATTCCTCTGCATTCTCAAGAGCTCCACATCCTTCTTTACCTTATCCTTTTTCGAGTCTTTTCCCATCCTTTATTGCAAAGTGTGGATTGCGGAGTTAGACTCCCCTTCAACTTGTCAAAACCTCCATGTTGCACAAAGCTCCGCAATCTTCTTTTCCTTAGCCGATTTCTAGCTTTTGCACACTCTGTGGCAGAGCATAGTGTACACCTCCTCTCTGACTCTGTAACAGTATGACTGTTATTATTTAATGAAGACAGAGTTATTCTGAATTGTATAATTCTTGACAAATGATTGATAGAAGATGATGATTACAATCACCCTCGTGATGGTTTACTTATAGCATTGACTGGTCATGAGGTGAAGAGGTATGTGTCTCTTGACTTACGTTAATAAACTATATTATTATTATTATGATGATGTTATTGTGTTCATCATTATGTTCGTTACGGACTCATCCATATCTCCATATCATAAAGTAAAATTCATGCCTTTCAAAGGCTTTTACGAACTTCTCTAAGGCATTGGATGATAGGCTGAGGATTAATCTGTTTCTTCAGAGATTTCATAGCTAAGTATTTAGCCATTTTGATTTCTTCAGAGGGTCCATTTGGATCACCTTAGGCACTCTTTATCTCGCTATTGTTACTGTGATTCCAAGTCCCATTGACCTATTTTGGTCATTAGTGGATATTGATAAAGATTCTTTTCTTTGTTCTTTCGAATGAAAGTAGGTGTATATATGTGTGTGTGTGTGTGTAATAACATGTTCTAATTAGACATTAGAAATAAGGTGATACCTATTAAAAGGCCCTTATGACACTTCCAAGCCACTTTGGTCATATCATTGGCTCAATTTTTTGGTAAATGAATCTTTAATCTCTTGTGCTGTCTAATGATTTAATACATTTTTTGTATAAAAATAAATGTGTTGTTCCAGATGAAAAATGTTCATATATGCTCCACAAAGTTTCATTGTCATGGAAGCTTCATTAGGTAATGCATGATGAGTATTTGAAAAAGTCAAATTATTGGCTGCTTTAGGCTCTATTTGCAGCACACAAAACATATCGGATTCAATATGTTCTCAAATCTATAGTGGTATGACAATGATATTGGCAATAGCATGCTTAATATCCATCATGTTTTATTTTTCTCATTTTAAGCCAACCGATATAACAACTCTGGCAATTTCAGGAATGTGCAATGAGTATGGAACAATATTTCATTATAAAAGACAGAAATTGCAAGAACTTGCTGAAAAATCCTTGTCACTTGAGAGAGGGGATTTAGTTTTGTTTGGGTAAGATTTGTAGGCCTGCTTGAACCAATATCTGACAGTTTGCATGAAAACAATTCCCTGCATATTTTCAGATTTTGAAGCCATGTTTTAATGCTTTTATGCAGGTCCGAACACATAGTGATGCTTCTCCAAAGGCTAGAGATTCTGAGTAATAGCAATGTTGGTACAGCATCCCAAAAGAAGGTTCTAGAGACCCCTGTATGTAATTTTTTTGATATTTTGTTTTATCAGTTGATTTCTAATGCATACATCAAATTACTTCAGAGAATATAAATTGTGCCCATTTGACATGCCTTTTGAATAGCTAGTCTTGAGTGTATCATTCATTTTTTCTGAAGTGTTTATTTCTAATACTCATGATCTTGTAGGACATACCAATTGGCATAGAAAAAAGAGCCCTACAGTCAAATTTCCAGCCAGAAACTTATAGTTCTCTGGACACAAAGTGTGGCTTTGAGAAAGGTTGTATCCCATTGGACATTTCTAGTAATGCACAAGAACTTAAGCATGTGTCCCGTGCTAATAAGTTATCGGGAATCAAAACATCAGTTTTTCAAGATGCAGATTATTTGTCATTAATTTCACCTTCAAAGGTAAATGAAGTTCATCAGGGTGGTAGTGATGGCTATGAATGGAGTCATCATGGTATAACAGACTTTGATTTTGGCACAGATTCAGTATCTAATGGCCAACAATTGGTTCAGGGGATTGATCTCAATCCTGAAAGTATTCTTGACACTAGATATTTACATTACCCATGTTCTTTGTTCTGCAAATCATGTGTCTTTGACAATGACCATAAATGGACTTCAAAAGATTTTCCTCCTTTTCTGGACCTACAATCTAATAGGTGTCATGTTTTTGAGTCTTTATGCATAAAAATGAACAATTTGGGCTCAATTCGCAGGGATAAAATAAAGTGTAAACATAAAAATTCTTCTTTTATGAAAGATATTACCATGCAGCTCCTGGATCATGAATATGAGTCCAAGTATCACAGTCAAGAGTTCCTTCCTGAAATGGGCATGATATTGTGGACTTCGCCCAAGAAGAATCTTGATTTTGAGTTGCTGCTGGATCATGAAGACAAGCATACACATTATAAAAAAGAGTTCATCCCAGAAACTGGACTGATCTTATGGGGTTCACCCAATAAAGATGTGTTTTCTAATCTGAAGTGTGATAAAAATGAAGACCTTTACTTGCAAGCTACATCTCAGACTTTCAGTCCCACCATTTCCCTATGGAATAATGATCAGGACACTGGTCCTGATTTTGGGTTCAGTTTTTCAAGTATAGAACCACATTGTGGAACTGATAATTGGGAGCCCAGAGAATCTCTTTCATATCTTCTCTCAAGGGAAGTGGATCTCTTAGAGGGGCAACATGAATTTCATGGAAACATAGATGATTTTCCATATATGAATGTGAATGAACAATACTGCTTCATGCAAGCAGATGGCCAGGAAGTTCCTTCTTTTTATAATTTGCCCTATAACAGTAGGGACAGGAAAAATTTCCCCATGAAGCTGAACTGGGGACTGGAAAATGCTTTGAACATTCCCGGCATTGATTTATTTAGAGAGAGAAGATAGGAGAGGTTGGCATTGTCTATTTACCCTGAAAATGTTGAAATGATGCAACCATAGGATAATGATTGAAATTCTTATGGAGCAGAACATGTTGGTCTTATTCCGTATTCCTGTTTCTCTTTCGAAAGTGTATGGCGGACTGGTGGGGAAGATATTCAAGAATCCAGTGGTCTGAACGACACACATTATTTGGCTACCGACAATAACCTGAGTCTTTTATCTGGTCAAATAGATAGTGTTAAAGGATCGGCAGTCAGGTTCAACAGTTTTTCTCTTGGGAATCAGCCCCAATCGATGTCTAACATGCTGACACACAACTTTATTCAATTTCAAGACATTTTTTCAAGTGCTGACAACAATGAAAAGTCACTGTATATAAGGAATTATATATAGAGGGAGATATGTGTGGATAAGATGGATACTTGTACACATAACCTTGAGATTGTGCCTTGTTCTCCTTCTGGTAAGCAGAGACAGAGAGAGAGAGGAATGATTGGCTCTTATGTTCAAGAGAAGCAAGTTGTCTATTTTTTTTGTAACTTGACATGATTGTGTTTTTAAAGAGTTATCCCCGTTTCCTGTTTGAAAGAGAATGGAAATGGTGGGTTATCAGTAGCAATGGGAACTTTAAACGTTTTGGTTAAGTCAATTCCATACTAATTTTAGAGTTTGATGAATACAATATTGCATTTTTCACTTCCTCCACTGCATTTTTCTGATTGTCATATTGGACAGGTTCATGCTAAATTTATTCAATCTCAAGGAGGAGAATATTCTTTGTTAACAAATATGTATTTTTTAAAGTTAAATGAAAATATTAGAGATTTGATTGTTGGCTGTGTATATATGCATATTTATACACGTTTCACAATGTTAATATGTGTATTTTTATATATCATTTTGTCATTGCCAGCCGATATAGTTAATCACGTTTTCTTTTCAAATTTTAAATATTTGTTGAACTTTTACCTAAATTTTTTAAAATTATTTTTTCCTCTATCGCTTTTCATATGGCATATAACTTTTTGGACATTTATGTGTTCCCCATCTTTTCTATTGGGCATGTATTGTAATTGTGATTCTTATATTCTTTGGTTCAATCTTAGTGTTACCACTTGAAAATGCATGTTCATTTTGCATTTTCGGAGGCATTCTTTTCAGCAACACTGTGCTAGGAGATGTGAACTTCAGTGGGTTGGTACAAGTCATTGGTTCAAACATTATCCTTTATCGTGATGAAAGATGTTACGGGCTTGAGGTGTGTTTCATGGTTGAGTTCACATATTTGGAGTCACTATTGCACATGTGGTTGCATCTCACCTTTTAAGGCAGTGGTCCACATATTTTGATGCATATTTTCTCATTGGAGAATTCGCACATGTGGTTGCATCTCACCTTTTAAGGCAGTGGTCCACATATTTTGATGCATATTTTCTCATTGGAGAATTCCTTTGGGGTGTCTTCGCAGTTTTCAATACATTTCTACATATTTAGAGGCAATATGGACCCCTTTGCACAATCCACTAGCAAGATTACACGCATGAAGAGGAGTGTCCCACCTTTAAGGAGTTGTTAAGGGTTTTATGGCGTAATTGGAGATCAGAAGACCAAGAATAGAGGAGTGCCTCAACTTTTGGGCATTGTATGGCATACTTTATGGTAAATCACTCCATGCATGAATATTGTTACCCCCCCATGCTAGGGGTAACTAAGGAGATGATGTCTCGAGGTCCGCGGGTTGAAGACATGGAGTGTCGAGAGCTAGATGACCAGTTGAGCCCACATTGAGAAAACAAAGCCCCTCCTATCCACCACACATCACCATTCATCGACAACAACATAGTAGCGTCCACCACACCAGCTTGGCTCAAAAAGGACAGTGGGTCTTGCTTCATGAGGTAACAAGTCCAATCTTGTGGTAAGTGTCACTTCAATAATTGAATCATTTCAGCATGTTGCAAAGAGTCCTTTCTTGATTATAAAAACGTTTGCTTGGAAACAATATCTTTTGCCTCATTTTGTTAATGTTTAAGCCATTATTATAGTTCTTTCCATTTCAATAGATCACAATAGCATAACACAAGATCACTGAGAAATACACAATCACAAGAGACACAACATTTATCCTGGGAAACCCTTTCGGGGAAGAAAACCTAGTAAAACTTTCTTATTATAGATAGCCAATACAATGCCAAGAGATAACTTAAACTAATATAGAAGATCCTCTCCCAAAAGATGTGCCACTCTCTCTCCTTCTTCTTCAACTGCAGTTCCAAAACTTGTCTCTCAATGAGCAAGTGAGGTGTGTGTCTAAGTGAGGCGCTAGCCTCCTTATTTATACAAATCCGGCACATGTGATGTGTCTCTTCACTGGCAGGGCCGACTTCTCAAACTGGGTGGTTATAACCACCTTTATTATATTCCGGGGCCTCTTGATATATTCTGGGGCCGATTTCTTCTTTTGCCTTTTACAATTACATTATGACCAATCCGCAAAAGGGGATTTAGTCCTTTTACAATAGCTGGCATGATCAATCCACAATGGGGATTGATCCAATGAATAATATATCAAATAATAATAAGAATACACTTTGCAGTTACATTATTTTAACACTCTCCCTTAACAAGAAGGGTATTCTTCAACAACATCATGCGAGAGAGAGAGGACAACATCATCAACAGCATCAAGTGGGTGAGAGGACAACATCATCAATATCATCTTGGAACACTGACTAGCATATATAAATCATTGGAAGTTTTCTTCATTGGCAACATCGTCATTCTCAAAGGAATGAAATCATCATCTGCATCAATATGTATTAGTATAAAACCGATACATCATCATCATCATCATCACAGCACGAGGCTGGCTCATCATAATAATACTAGACTGGCTTTACGTCACAGCTATCTAGCGGGAAGCACAGTTCTAGTCTCATATCATAGTCTTGCTTTACGTCATAGCAATAAAGCTGGAAGCAAGATACTCATCCTGCTTTATGTCACAACAATCAAGCTGGAAGAAGGATACTAGACTGGCTTTACGTCACAGCTATCCAGCCGGAAGCATAGTGCTAGTCTCATCTCATTGTCTTGCTTTACGTCACAGTTGTCAATCCAGAAGCAAGATGCTCGTCCTGCTTTACGTCACAACAATCAAGCTGGAAGCAGGATACTAGACTGGCTTTACATCACAACTATCATGCTGGAAGCACAGTACTAGTCTCATCACATCATCTTGCTTTACGTCACAACCATCAGGTTGGAAGCAAGGTACTAGACTGGCTTTACGTCACAACTGTCAAGCCGGAAGCACAGTACTAGTCTCATCTCATCGTCTTGCTACAACAATAAAGATGGAAGCAAGATACTTGTCCTGTTTTACGTCGCAGCAATCAAGCTGGAAGCAGGATACTAGACTGGCTTTACGTCACAGCTGTCAAGCCGGAAGCTCAGTACTAGTCACATCACATCTTCTTGCTTTACGTCACAACCATCAGGTTGGAAGCAAGATACTAGATTGGCTTTACGTCACAGCTGTCAAGCCGGAAGCACAGTACTAGTCTCATTACATCTTCTTACTTTACGTCACAGCAATGAGGCTAGAAGCAAGAGATGTCTCATCACAGCAACTACTCCCCCTTTCAAGGAAGGTCCTTTCGGACAATTCCAAGATTATCTCGAAAGTGCTCAAACTTTACACGAGATAGAGGCTTGGTCAACACATCAGCAACCTGTTCATCCGTGCTAACGTACTGGAGCTTTAAGGCTCCTCTCTGCACCATGTCACAGATGTAATGATATCGGATCTCTATGTGCTTTGACTTGTCGTGAAATACAAGATTCTCTGTCATCTTTATGCAGCTATGGTTGTCACATAGGATCGTGGTTGCTTCCATCTCTAGGTCAAATAGACCGGTCAGCAACTTTCGAAGCCATATAGCTTCGCAGCTGGCAGAACATGCAGCAATGTATTCTGCTTCCGCTGTGCTGAGAGCATTGCTCAATTGCTTCCTACTCTGCCACGAGATCATGGATGATCCCAAACTGAAACAACATCCTAAAGTGCTTTTCCTGTCAGAAACACTTCCTGCCCAATCTGCATCAGTATATCCACTCAATGTGAAATCATGATCTCCATCATCGCTGAGACCACAATCTATTGTGCCCTTAAGGTACCTCATCACATGTTTTGCAACCACTAGGTGAACATGACTGGGTTCTACCAGAAACTAACTCAAGGTGTTCACGGCAAAACAAATGTCTGGTCTGGTGTTCGTCAGGTACATCAGCGATCCAATAATATGTTTGTACAGTGTGGCATCAATCAACTCTGACGAAGTGTCAACCAACAGCTTCAGCTTCACTTCCATGGGTGTATTCATGTACTTGCATTCCAACATGTCGAATCTCTTCAGGATTTCGACTGCATACTTCCCTTGGTTAAGGAAGATCCTCTCTGGACTCTGCCATACCTCAAGACCTAAGAAATAAAGCATTAGGCCAAGGTCTTTCATTTCAAATTCTGAGGCAAGTCTCTTCTTACATTCAGTGATGAGCTTTTCTTCTTCAATTAAGAATAAGTCATCCACATATAGCAGTAATATTACCGGCTCATCGTTCATGACCTTGAAGTAGAGGTTAGAATCTGCTTTACTCTTGGTAAAGCCTAAGCTCATCATAAAACTGTCTATACGGCCATACCAAGCTCTAGGAGCTTGCTTTAATCCATATAAGGCTTTCTTCAATCTGCAAACATGAAACTTCTTGTCTTCAACTTCAAATCCTTGAGGTTGATCTATATACACTTCCTCTTCAATGACACCATTTAAGAAAGTTGTCTTTACGTCCATCTGGTGCAACTTCCACTTCATCTTAGCTGCAAGAGCTATGATGGTTCTGATCGAAGTGTATCTGGCTACAGGAGAGAATGTCTCTTCATAGTCAATGCCTTTTTTTGAGAAAAGCCACGAGCTACAAATCTTGCTTTATATTTCTCAATACTTCCATCAGCAGCATGTTTTATTTTGAAGAGCCATTTGGAGGATACCACGTCTTTACTCTTCGGTCTGTGAACTATTTCTCATACATCATTCTTTATTATGGATTGGTATTCCTCTGTCATGGCATCTGCCCATTCTTTCATCTGAATGGCTTCTTCAAAGCAGGTAGGCTCCTTCTCTAGGAGGTCACACATCAAAGCCATATAACTGGAGAATGGATTTGGTCTTTTCACCTGTCTTGTGGTTCCTTGGGGAACACCGTACTTCTCTCCATCTTGAATAAGCTCTCTAGCCCAAGCTGGCTTCCTTTTATGGAGGATCGTCATCTGAGGAGTTTCTTGGACTTCTGATATATCATGGTCTTCTAGAATTTCCTCATCAGGGGAAGTTACGACTTCCCTCACCCATTCTGCGGCTTTCGGAAGCTCCCTCATTGCAGTACTGGGGATTACGGGTTCCTCTTCATATACTTCTTCAAGCTGACATCTTCCAGATTTCTTGAGCATTGTATCTTCATCAAAGGTCACATCCCTGCTGATCTCAATGTGATGGTGACCTGATATATAGATTCTGAAGGCCTTGGAGACCTCACAGTATCCCGCAAATATTCCCTTCTTTCTTGAAGGTTCCAGCTTGTTTCTCTTCTCTTTCGGTATATGAATAAATATTGGGCAGCCAAATATTTTGAGATGGCTTACCTCTGGCTTCTTTCCGATGAACATCTCTTCCAGGGTCTTGAGCCCAAGTGCACTATGGGATAATCGGTTCTACACATATACAACTGCCATTGTTGCTTTTGCCCATAAATACATAGGAAGATCTTGATCATGGATCATAGTCTTCACAGCTTCCATTATCGTTTTGTTCTTTTGTTCAACTAACCGTTTTGTTGGGGATTATAGGGAGTAGTGAGTTCCCTCTTGATCCCAACATCTTTGCAGAAGTTCACAAACTCTTTTGAGGTACATTCTCCTCCATTATCTGACCTGAGTA